>JANJXV010000025.1:26786109-26796109 GCA_024803745.1 Megascapheus bottae
CCCTAACCCTAACCCTACCACTACCCCTAACTGTAACACTAACACTAACCCTAACTTTACCCTAAACCTAACACTAAACCTACCCCTAACCCTAACCCTAACCCTAACCCTAAACATACCCCTAACGCTAACCCTAACCCTAACCCTAACCCAACCCATAACCGTAACCCTAACCCTAAACCTAAGCCTATCCCTACCCCTACCCCTAACCCTAACCCAAAAACCCTAACCCTAACACTACCCCTACCCCTAACCTGACCCTACCCCTAACCCTAACCCTACCCCTAACCCTAACCCTACCCCTAACCGTAATCCTAAACCTAAACCTAAGCCCAAAACCTACCCCTACCCATAACCCTAAAACCCTAACCCTAACCCTACCCCTACGCCTAACCTAACCCTAACCCTAAACCTACCCCTAACCCTACCCCCACCACTAACGCTAAGCCTAACCCTAAACCTAACCCTACCCCTACGCGTAACCGTAACCCTAACCCTAACCCTACCCTAACCCTAACACTAACCCTCCCCCTAACCCTAACCCTAACCCTAACTCTAACCCTACCCCTAACCCTACCCCTACCACTAACCCTCACCCTAACCCTAACGTTAGCCCTAACCCTACCCCTACCCCTACCCCTAACCCTAACCCAAACCCTAACCCTAACCCTAACCCGAAACCTAAGCCTAACCCTACCCCTACCCCTAACTCTAAACCTAACCCTAACCCTAAAACCCTAACCCTAACCCTACCCCTACCCCTACCCCTAACCTAAACCTAACCCTAACACTAACCCTACCCCTAACCTAACCATAACCCTAGCCCTAAACCTACCCCTACCACTAACCCTAAGCCTAACCCTAACACTAACTCTAACCCTTTCCCTAACCGTAACCCTAACCATAACCCTAACCCTACCCTATCCCTAACGCTAACCCTACCCCTACCCCTACTTCTAATCCTAAACCTACCCCTAAACCTACCCATAACACTAACCCTCACCCTAACCCTAACGCTAGCCCTAACCCTACCCCTACCCCTAACCATAACCCAAACCCTAACCCTAACCCTAACCCTAACCCTAAAACCCTAACCCTAACCCTTCCCCTACCCCTAACCCTAACCCAAACCCTAACTCTACCCCTAACCCTATCCCTACCACTAACCCTAACCCTAGCCCTACCTTAACCCTAGCCCTAACCCTAAACCTAACCCTAACCCTAATCCTAATCCTAACCCTAACCCTACCCCTAACCGTAACCCTAACCGTACCCCTAACTCTAACTCTAACCTTAACCTAACCCTAACCCTAACCCTACCTCTACCCCTAACCCTACCCCTACCCCTAACCCTAACCCTACCCCTACCACTAACCCTAATCCTAAGCCTAACCCTAACCCTACCTCTAACCGTAACCCTAACCCAAACCCTAACCCTACCCCTACTCCTACCCCTACCCCTAACCCTACCCCTACCCCTAACCCTACCCCTAACCCTACCCCTAATCCTAACCCTAACCCTACCCCTAACCGTAACCCTAACCGTACCCCTAACTCTCTCTAACTCTAACCTTAACCTAACCCTAACCCTAACCCTACATCTACCTCTAACCCTAACCCTAACCCTAACCCTAATCCTAACCTAACCCGAAATCTAACACTAACCCTAACCCTAACCCAAACCCTAACAATATCTTAACGGTGACCCTAACCCTAACCCTAACCCTACCCATAACGCTAACTCTAACCCTAACCCTAATCCTACCCCTACCCCTAACCCTAAACCTATCTTTAACGGTGACCATAACCCTAACCCTAACCCTACTTCTAACTCTAACTCTAACCCTAACCCTAACCCTACCCCTAACCCTAACCCTAAACCTAACCCTATCCCTAACTACACCCCTACCCCTACCACTAACCCTGAGCCTAACCCTAACCCTAACCGTACCCCTAACCTTAACGGTGACCCTAAACCTATCCCTAACCCTACCCATAATGCTAATTCTAACCCTAACCCTAATCCTACCCTAACCCAACCCTCCCCCTAACCCTAACCCTAACCCTACCACTACCCCTAACCCTAACCCTAACCCCACCCCTAACCGTAACCCTAACCCTAACCCTAACCATACCCCTAAATCTAACCCTAATCTTAAACCTAACCCTAACCCTAACCCTACCACTAATCCTAACCCTAACCCTACCCCTACCCCTAACCCTACCCCTAACCCTAACCCTAACGCTAAAACCCTAACCCTAACCCTACCCCTAACCCTAACCCTAAACCTACTCCTACCCCTAATCCTAAGCCTAACCTTAACCCTAACTGTATCCCTACCCCTACCTCTAAACCGAACCCTACCCCTACCCCTAAACCTAACCCTAACCCTAACTGTAACCCTACACCTACCCCTAAGCCGAAGGCTAACCCTAACCCTTCTCCTACCCCTACCCCTACCACTAACCCTAACCCTAAGCCTAACCCTAACCCTACCTCTAACCCTAACCCTCACCCTAACCCTACCCTAACCCTAACCCTAACCCTAATCCTAAACCTAACCTTAACCCTACCCCTACCCCTACCGCTAACCCTAACCCTACCCCACCACTAACCCGAACCCTAACCCTACCCCTAACATTAATCCTACTCCTAACACTACCACTAACCTAACCCTATCCCTAACGCTACCCCTAACAGTAACCCTAACCCTAACCATACCCCTAAACCTAAAGCTAACACTAACCCTAAACCTTCCCATAACCCTAACCCTAAACCTAACCCTACCCCTAAACCTAACCCTAACCCTAACCCTACCCTAAACGGTGACCCTAACCCTAAGCCTAACCCTACCCCTAATGCTAAATCTAACCCTAACCCTAACCCTAACCCTAACCCTACCCCTACCCCTAAACCTAAACCTAACCCTAACCCTACCCCTAACCATAACCCTAACTCTAACGCTAACGCTACCCCTAACTGTAACCCTAACTGTAACCCTAAACATAGCCCTAACGCTAAACCTAACCCTAACCCTAACATTAACCGTACCACTAAGCCTAACCCTACCCCTAACCCCACCCCTAACCCCAACCCTGACCCTAAGCCTAACCCTACCCCTAAACGTAACCCTAACCATAAGCCTAACCCTAACCCTAACCCTAACCCTAACTCTAACCCTAACCCTACCCCTAACCCTAACCCTAAACCTAACCCTAACCCTACCTATACCCCTACCCCTACCCCTAACCCGAACCCAAACCATAACCCTAACCCTACCCCTAACCCTACCCCTACCACTAACCCTGAGCCTAACCCTAACCCTAAGAGTAACCGTAGCCCTAACCATAACTGTGACCCTAAACCTAACCCTAACCCTACCCATAACGCTAACTCTAACCCTAACCCTAATCCTACCCCTACCCCAACCCTACTCCTAACCCTAACACTAACCCTACGCCTATCCCTAACCCTAACCCTAACCCTACCCCTAAACGTAACCCTAACCCTAACCATACTCCTAAATCTAACCCTAATCCTAAATCTAACCCTAACCCTAACCCGACCCCTACCCCTACCCCTACCCCTAACCCTAACAGTACCCCACCCCTACCCGTAACCCTAACCCTAACCCTAACCTTAACCCTAACCCTAAAACCCTAACCCTAACCCTACCCCTAACCCTAACCCTAACCCTAAACCTACTCCTACCCCTACCCCTAAGCCTAACCCTAACCCTAACTGTATCCCTAACCCTACTCCTAACCCGAACCCTACCCCTACCCCTAACCCTAACCCTAACTGTACCCCTACACCTACCCCTAACCCGAACCCTAACCCTAACACTAACCCTAACACTAACCCTACCCCTACCACTAACCCTATCCCTATCCCTAACCCTAACCCTAACCCTAACCCTACCCTAACCCTAAACCTAACCCTAAACCTAACCCTAACTCTACCCCTAACCCTAAAGCTAACCCTAACCCTAACCCTAACCCTTCCCCTAAACCTAACCCTAACCCTACCCCTAACCCTAACCCTAATCCTAACTCTACCCTTAACGGTGAGCCTAACCCTAAGCCTAACCCTACCCCTAATGCTAACTCTAACCCTAACCCTAACCCTAACCCTACCCCTAAACCTAACCCTAACCCTACCCCTAACCGTAACCCTAACTCTAACCCTAACCTTACCACTAACCATAACCCTAACCCTAACCATAGCCCTAACGCTAAACCTAACCCTAACCCTAACATTAACCGTACCACTAAGCCTAAACCTACCCCTAACCCCACCCCTAACGCTAACCCTGAACCTAAGCCTAACCCTACTCCTAACCGTAAACCTAACCCTAACCCTAACATTCCCCCTAACGCTAACTCTAACCCTAACCCTACCCCTACCCCTAACTGTAACCCTAACCCTAAACCTAACCGTACCACTAAAGCTAACCATAACCCTCACCCTAAACCTACCCCTATCGCTAACCTTAACACTAACCCTAACCCTGTACCTAACCCTAACCCTACCCCTAAACCTAACCCTAACCCTACCCCTAACCCTAACCCTAATCCTAACCCTACCCTTAACCGTGACCCTAACCCTCACCCTAACCATACCCCTAAGGGTAATCCTAACCCTAACCCTAACCCTAAACCTACCCTTAAGCCTAACCCTAACCCTAAACCTACCCCTAACCCTACCCCTAACCCTAACCCTAACCCTACCGCTAACCCTAACCCAAACCCAACACCTAACCCTAACCATAACCCTAAACCTACCCCTAACCCTAACCCTAACCCTAACCCTACCGCTAACCCTAACCCAAACCCTACCCCTACCCTTACCTCTAACCCTAACCCTAACCCTAACTCTACCCCTAACCCTAACCATACCCCTAACGCTAACCCTAACCCTAACCCTACCCTTAACCGTAACTCTACCCCTAACCCTAACCCTACCCTTATCCCTAACCCTATCCCTAACCCTAACCCTAACCCTAAAACCCTAACCGTAACCATAGCCCTACACCTACCCCTAACCTAACCCTAACCCTAACCCAACCCTTAACCCTAACCCTACGACTCACTATAACCCTAATCCTAACCCTAACCCTACCGCTAACCCGAACCTGAACCCTAACCCTAACCCTAAACCCAACCCTAACTGTACCCCTACCCCTATCCCTAACCCGAACACTAACCCTAATCCTAAACCTACCCCTAACCCTACCCCTAACCCTAACCCTATCCCTAACATTACCCTAACCGTAACCCTAACTCTAACCCTAACCCTACTCCTAACCGTAACCCTAACCCTAACCCTAAACCTACTCCTAAACCTAACCCTAACCCTAACTCTATGCCTAACCCTACCATACCCCTAAACCTACCCCTACCCTTAACCCCAACCATAACCCAACCCTACCCCTAACCCTAACCCTAACCCTAACCCTAACCGTAACCCTAACCCTAAACCTAGCCTAAACCTACCCCTACCCCTACCCCTAACCCTACCCCTAACCCTACCCCTACCCTTACCCCTAACCTACCCCTAACCCTAACCATAACCCTACCCCTAACCTAAACCTAACCCTAGCCCTAACCATACCCCTAACCCTAACCATACACCTAACCCTAGCCCTAACCCTACCTCTAACCCTAACCCTACCCCTACCCCTAATCTAAACCTAAACCTAACCCTAACCCTACCCCTAACCCTACCCCTACCGCTAACCCTAACCCTACCCCTAACCCTAACCCTACCCCTAACCGTAACCCAAACCCTAAACCTAAGCCTAATCCTACCCCTACCCCTACCCCTACCCCTAACCCTACCCCTACCCCTACCCCTAACCTAACCCTAATCCTAACCCAACCCCTAACGCTACCCCTACCACTAACCCTAACCCTAACCCTAACCCTACCCATAACCGTAACCCTAACACTAACCGTAACCCTACCATAACCCTAACCCTAACCCTAACCCTAATCCTACCCCAACCACTAACCCTAACCCTAACCCTAACCCTACCCTTAACCCTAACCCTAACCCTAACACTAACTCTAACCCTTTCCCTAACCGTAACCCTAACCATAACCCTAACCCTACCCTATCCCTAACGCTAACCCTACCCCTACCCCTACTTCTAATCCTAAACCTACCCCTAAACCTACCCATAACACTAACCCTCACCCTAACCCTAACGCTAGCCCTAACCCTACCCCTACCCCTAACCATAACCCAAACCCTAACCCTAACCCTAACCCTAACCCTAAAACCCTAACCCTAACCCTTCCCCTACCCCTAACCCTAACCCAAACCCTAACTCTACCCCTAACCCTATCCCTACCACTAACCCTAACCCTAGCCCTACCTTAACCCTAGCCCTAACCCTAAACCTAACCCTAACCCTAATCCTAATCCTAACCCTAACCCTACCCCTAACCGTAACCCTAACCGTACCCCTAACTCTAACTCTAACCTTAACCTAACCCTAACCCTAACCCTACCTCTACCCCTAACCCTACCCCTACCCCTAACCCTAACCCTACCCCTACCACTAACCCTAATCCTAAGCCTAACCCTAACCCTACCTCTAACCGTAACCCTAACCCAAACCCTAACCCTACCCCTACTCCTACCCCTACCCCTAACCCTACCCCTACCCCTAACCCTACCCCTAACCCTACCCCTAATCCTAACCCTAACCCTACCCCTAACCGTAACCCTAACCGTACCCCTAACTCTCTCTAACTCTAACCTTAACCTAACCCTAACCCTAACCCTACATCTACCTCTAACCCTAACCCTAACCCTAATCCTAACCTAACCCGAAATCTAACACTAACCCTAACCCTAACCCAAACCCTAACAATATCTTAACGGTGACCCTAACCCTAACCCTAACCCTACCCATAACGCTAACTCTAACCCTAACCCTAATCCTACCCCTACCCCTAACCCTAAACCTATCTTTAACGGTGACCATAACCCTAACCCTAACCCTACTTCTAACTCTAACTATAACCCTAACCCTAACCCTACCCCTAACCCTAACCCTAAACCTAACCCTATCCCTAACTACACCCCTACCCCTACCACTAACCCTGAGCCTAACCCTAACCCTAACCGTACCCCTAACCTTAACGGTGACCCTAAACCTATCCCTAACCCTACCCATAATGCTAATTCTAACCCTAACCCTAATCCTACCCTAACCCAACCCTCCCCCTAACCCTAACCCTAACCCTACCACTACCCCTAACCCTAACCCTAACCCCACCCCTAACCGTAACCCTAACCCTAACCCTAACCATACCCCTAAATCTAACCCTAATCTTAAACCTAACCCTAACCCTAACCCTACCACTAATCCTAACCCTAACCCTACCCCTACCCCTAACCCTACCCCTAACCCTAACCCTAACGCTAAAACCCTAACCCTAACCCTACCCCTAACCCTAACCCTAAACCTACTCCTACCCCTAATCCTAAGCCTAACCTTAACCCTAACTGTATCCCTACCCCTACCTCTAAACCGAACCCTACCCCTACCCCTAAACCTAACCCTAACCCTAACTGTAACCCTACACCTACCCCTAAGCCGAAGGCTAACCCTAACCCTTCTCCTACCCCTACCCCTACCACTAACCCTAACCCTAAGCCTAACCCTAACCCTACCTCTAACCCTAACCCTCACCCTAACCCTACCCTAACCCTAACCCTAACCCTAACCCTAATCCTAAACCTAACCTTAACCCTACCCCTACCCCTACCGCTAACCCTAACCCTACCCCACCACTAACCCGAACCCTAACCCTACCCCTAACATTAATCCTACTCCTAACACTACCACTAACCTAACCCTATCCCTAACGCTACCCCTAACAGTAACCCTAACCCTAACCATACCCCTAAACCTAAAGCTAACACTAACCCTAAACCTTCCCATAACCCTAACCCTAAACCTAACCCTACCCCTAAACCTAACCCTAACCCTAACCCTACCCTAAACGGTGACCCTAACCCTAAGCCTAACCCTACCCCTAATGCTAAATCTAACCCTAACCCTAACCCTAACCCTAACCCTACCCCTACCCCTAAACCTAAACCTAACCCTAACCCTACCCCTAACCATAACCCTAACTCTAACGCTAACGCTACCCCTAACTGTAACCCTAACTGTAACCCTAAACATAGCCCTAACGCTAAACCTAACCCTAACCCTAACATTAACCGTACCACTAAGCCTAACCCTACCCCTAACCCCACCCCTAACCCCAACCCTGACCCTAAGCCTAACCCTACCCCTAAACGTAACCCTAACCATAAGCCTAACCCTAACCCTAACCCTAACCCTAACTCTAACCCTAACCCTACCCCTAACCCTAACCCTAAACCTAACCCTAACCCTACCTATACCCCTACCCCTACCCCTAACCCGAACCCAAACCATAACCCTAACCCTACCCCTAACCCTACCCCTACCACTAACCCTGAGCCTAACCCTAACCCTAAGAGTAACCGTAGCCCTAACCATAACTGTGACCCTAAACCTAACCCTAACCCTACCCATAACGCTAACTCTAACCCTAACCCTAATCCTACCCCTACCCCAACCCTACTCCTAACCCTAACACTAACCCTACGCCTATCCCTAACCCTAACCCTAACCCTACCCCTAAACGTAACCCTAACCCTAACCATACTCCTAAATCTAACCCTAATCCTAAATCTAACCCTAACCCTAACCCGACCCCTACCCCTACCCCTACCCCTAACCCTAACAGTACCCCACCCCTACCCGTAACCCTAACCCTAACCCTAACCTTAACCCTAACCCTAAAACCCTAACCCTAACCCTACCCCTAACCCTAACCCTAACCCTAAACCTACTCCTACCCCTACCCCTAAGCCTAACCCTAACCCTAACTGTATCCCTAACCCTACTCCTAACCCGAACCCTACCCCTACCCCTAACCCTAACCCTAACTGTACCCCTACACCTACCCCTAACCCGAACCCTAACCCTAACACTAACCCTAACACTAACCCTACCCCTACCACTAACCCTATCCCTATCCCTAACCCTAACCCTAACCCTAACCCTACCCTAACCCTAAACCTAACCCTAAACCTAACCCTAACTCTACCCCTAACCCTAAAGCTAACTCTAACCCTAACCCTAACCCTTCCCCTAAACCTAACCCTAACCCTACCCCTAACCCTAACCCTAATCCTAACTCTACCCTTAACGGTGAGCCTAACCCTAAGCCTAACCCTACCCCTAATGCTAACTCTAACCCTAACCCTAACCCTAACCCTACCCCTAAACCTAACCCTAACCCTACCCCTAACCGTAACCCTAACTCTAACCCTAACCTTACCACTAACCATAACCCTAACCCTAACCATAGCCCTAACGCTAAACCTAACCCTAACCCTAACATTAACCGTACCACTAAGCCTAAACCTACCCCTAACCCCACCCCTAACGCTAACCCTGAACCTAAGCCTAACCCTACTCCTAACCGTAAACCTAACCCTAACCCTAACATTCCCCCTAACGCTAACTCTAACCCTAACCCTACCCCTACCCCTAACTGTAACCCTAACCCTAAACCTAACCGTACCACTAAAGCTAACCATAACCCTCACCCTAAACCTACCCCTATCGCTAACCTTAACACTAACCCTAACCCTGTACCTAACCCTAACCCTACCCCTAAACCTAACCCTAACCCTACCCCTAACCCTAACCCTAATCCTAACCCTACCCTTAACCGTGACCCTAACCCTCACCCTAACCATACCCCTAAGGGTAATCCTAACCCTAACCCTAACCCTAAACCTACCCTTAAGCCTAACCCTAACCCTAAACCTACCCCTAACCCTACCCCTAACCCTAACCCTAACCCTACCGCTAACCCTAACCCAAACCCAACACCTAACCCTAACCATAACCCTAAACCTACCCCTAACCCTAACCCTAAC
>JANJXV010000025.1:26803609-26821109 GCA_024803745.1 Megascapheus bottae
TAAAGCTAACCCTAACCCTAACCCTAAACCTACCCCTAACGCTTACCCTAACCCTAACCCTGTACCTAACCCTACCATTAAGCCTAACCCTAAACTTAACCCTATCCCTAACCCTACCCCTAGCCCAACACCTAAGCCTAACCCTAACCCTAACCCTACCCCTACCCCTAACCCTAACCCTACCGCTAACCCTAATCCACACCCTACGCCTACCCCTACCTCTAACCCGAACCGTAACTCTACCACTAACCCTAACCATACCACTAACGCTAACCCTAACCCTAACCCTAACCCTACCCTTAAGCGTAACCCTACCCCTAACCCTAACCCTACCCTTAGCCCTAACCCTATCCCTAACCCTAACCCTAAACCTAAAACCCTAATGCTAACCATACCCCTACCCCTACCCCTAACCTAACCCTAACCCTAACCCAACTCTTAACCCTATCCCTACCACTCATTCTAACACTAACCCTAACCCTAACCCTACCCCTAACCCAAACCTGAACCCTAACACTAAACCTATCCCTAACCCTAACTGTATCCTTACCCCTACCCCTTACCCGAACACTAACCCTAACCCTCACCCTACCCCTAAGCTTAGCCCTACCACTAACCCTAACCATAACCCTACCCCTAACGCTAACCCTACCCGTAACCCTAAACCTAACCCTAACCCTAGCCCTAACCCTACCCCTAACCGTAACCCTAACACTAATCCCAACCCTAACCCTACCCCTAACCCTCACCCTAACCCCACCCCTAACCGTAACCCTAACCCTAACCCTAACCATACCCCTAAATCTAACCCTAATCCTAAACCTAACCCTAACCCTAACCCTACTACTAACCCTAACCCTAACCGTACCCCTACCCCTACCCCTACCCCTAACCCTAACCAGAAAACCCTAACCCTAACCCTACCCCTACCCCTACCCCTAACCTAACCCTAGCCCTAATCCTACCCTTAACACTAACCCTAACCCTACCACTAACCCTAGCCCTAACCCTACCCCTAACCCTACCCCTAACCCTACCCCTAACCCTACCCCTAACCCTAACCCTAAACCTAACCCTAACCCTATCCCTAACCCTACCCCTAACACTAACCCTCACCCTAACCCTAACCCTAACCCTACCCCTAACCCTCACCGTAACCCTAACCCTAACCGTACCACTAAGCCTAAACCTACCCCTAACCCCACCCCTAACCCTAACCCTGACCCTAAGCGTAACCCTACCCCTAAATGTAACCCTAACCCTAACCATAACCCTCCCCAAAATGCTAACCCTAACCCTAACCCTAACCTTACGCCTAACCCTAACCCTAACCCTAACCCTAACCTAACCCTAACCCTAATCCTAACCCTAACCCTGACCCTACCCATAACCCTAACCCTAACCCTAACCCTACCCCTAAAGCTAACCCTAACCCTAACCCTAAACCTACCCCTAACGCTTACCCTAACCCTAACCCTGTACCTAACCCTACCATTAAGCCTAACCCTAAACCTAACCCTACGCCTAACCCTACCCCTAGCCCAACACCTAAGCCTAACCCTAACCCTAACCCTACCCCTAACCCTAACCCTAACCCTACCGCTAACCCTAATCCACACCCTACGCCTACCCCTACCTCTAACCCGAACCGTAACTCTACCACTAACCCTAACCATACCACTAACGCTAACCCTAACCCTAACCCTAACCCTACCCTTAAGCGTAACCCTACCCCTAACCCTAACCCTACCCTTAGCCCTAACCCTATCCCTAACCCTAACCCTAACAGTACCCCTACCCCTACGTGTAACCCTAACCCTAACCTTAACCCTAACCCTAAAACCCTAACCCTAACCCGACCACTACCCCTACCCCTAACCCTAACCCTAACAGTACCCCTACCCCTACGCGTAACCCTAACCCTAACCTTAACCCTAACCCTAAAACCCTAACCCTAACCCTAACCCTACCCCTAACGCTAACCCTAAACCTACTCCTACCCCTACCCCTAAGCCTAACCCTAACCCTAACTGTAACCCTAACCCTACCCCTAACCCGAACCCTACCCCTATCCCTAACCCTAACCCTAACTGTACCCCTACACCTACCCCTAACCCGAACCCTAACCCTAACCCTACCCCTAACCCTACCCCTACCACTAACCCTATCCCTAACCCTAACCCTAACCCTACCCCTACCACTAACCCTAACCCTAACCCTAACCCTACCCTAACCCTAACCCTAAACCTAACCCTAACCCTACCCCTAACCCTAAAGCTAACCCTAACCCTAACCCTAACCATTCCCCTACCCCTAACCCTAAACCTACCCCTACCCCTAACCCTAATCCTAACCCTACCCTTAACGGTGAGCCTAACCCTAAGCCTCACCCTACCCCTAATGCTAACTCTAACACTAACCCTAACCCTAACCCTAACCCTACCCCTAAACCTAACCCTAACCCTAACCCTACCCCTAACCGTAACCCTAACTCTAACCCTAACCTTACCCCTAACCATAACCCTAACCCTAACCATAGCCCTAACGCTAAACCTAAACCTAACCCTAACATTAACCGTACCACTAAGCCTAACCCTACTCCTAACCCCACCCCTAACCCTAACCCTGAACCTAAGCCTAACCCTACTCATAACTGTAAACCTAACCCTAACCCTAACCCTCCCCCTAACGCTAACTCTAACCCTAACCCTACCCCTACCCCTAACCGTAACCCTAACCCTAAACCTAACCCTACCACTAAAGCTAACCATAACTCTCACCCTAAACCTACCCCTATCGCTAACCTTAACCCTAACCCTAACCCTGTACCTAACCCTAACCCTACCCCTAACCCGAACCCTAACCCTAACCCTTCCCCTAAGCCTAACCCTACCCCTAACCCTAACCCTAATCCTAACCCTACCCTTAACCGTGACCCTAACCCTCACCCTAACCCTACCCCTAAGGGTAATCCTAACCCTAATCCTAACCCTAAACCTACCCTTAAGCCTAACCCTAACCCTACCCCTAACCCTACCCCTAACCCTAACCCTAACCCTACCGCTAACCCTAACCCAAACCCTACCCCTACCCCTACCTCTAACCCTAACCCTAACCCTAACTCTACCCCTAACCCTAACCATACCCCTTACGCTAACCCTAACCCTAACCCTAACCCTACCCTTAACCGTAACTCTACCCCTAACCCTAACCCTGCACTTTTCCCTAACCCTATCCCTAACCCAAACTCTAACCCTAAAACCCTAACCCTAACCATAGCCCTACACCTACCCCTAACCTAACCCTAACCCTAACCCAACCCTTAACCCTAACCCTACGACTCACTATAACCCTAATCCTAACCCTAACCCTACTGCTAACCCGAACCTGAACCCTAACCCTAACCCTAAACCTAACCCTAACTGTACCCCTACCCCTATCCCTAACCTGAACACTATCCCTAATCCTAACCCTACCCCTAACCATACCCCTAACCCTACCCCTATCCCTAACATTACCCTAACCGTAACCCTAACTCTAACCCTAACCCTACCCCTAACCGTAACCCTAACCCTAACCCTAAACCTACCCCTAAACCTAACCCTAACCCTAATTCTACGCCTAACCCTACCATACCCCTAAACCTACCCCTACCCTTAACCCCAACCATAACCCTAACCCTACCCCTAACCATAACCCTAACCCTAACCCTAAACATACCCCTAACGCTAACCCTAACACTAAACCTACCCCTAACCGTAACCCTAACCCTAAACCTAAGCCTAAACCTACCCCTACCCCTACCCCTACCCCTAACCCTAACCCTACCCCTACCCCTACCCCTAACCTAACCCTAACCCTAACCCTACCCCTACCCCTAACCTAAACCTAACCCTAGCCCTAACCCTACCCCTAACCCTAACCCTACACCTAACCCTAGCCCTAACCCTACCTCTAACCCTAACCCTAACCCTACCCATACCCCTAACCTAAACCTAAACCTAACCCTAACCCTACCCCTAACCCTACCCCTACCGCTAACTCTAACCCTAACCCTAACCCTAACCCTAGCCCTACCCCTACCCCTACCCCTAACCCTACCCCTACCCCTAACCTAACCCTAATCCTAACCCAACCCCTAACGCTACCCCTACCACTAACCCTAACCCTAACACTAACCCTAACCCTACTCCTAACCGTAACCCTAACCCTAACCGTAACCCTACCATAACACTAACCCTAACCCTAACACTAATCCTACCCCGACCACTAACCCTAACCCTAACCCTAACCCTAACCCTAACCCTACGCTTAACCCTAACCCTAACCCTAACCCTAACCCTAATCCTAAATCTAACCCTAACGGTACCTCTCGCCCTACCCCTAACCCCGAACCCTGATCCACACCCTACCCCTACCCCTAACCCTAACCCTACCACTAAACCTAACCCTAACCCTAAACCTACCCCTAACCGTAAACCTAACCATACCCTAACCCTAATCCTACCCCTACCCCTACCCCTACCCCTACCCCTAACCCTAACCCTACCCCACCACTAACCCTAACACTAACACTACCCCGAACATAAACCCTACTCCTAACCCTTCCCCTAACCCTAACCCTAACCCTACCCCTAACCGTAACCCTAACCCTAACCCTAACCCTAACCCTACCCTAATCCTAAACCTAACCCAACCCCTAACCCTAACCCTAACCCTAACCCTACCCCTACCACTTACCCTCAACCTAACAATAACGCTAGCCCTAACCCTACCCCTACCCCTATCCCGAACCCTAACCCAAACCCTAAGCCTAACACTAACCCTAAACCAAACCCTAACCCTAAACCTACCACTAACCCTAACCCTAACCCTAACCCTAAACCTACCCTTACCCCTACCCCTACCCCTACCCCTAACCCTAATCCTAACCATAATGCTAACTGTACCCCTACCCCAACCCCTAACCTGAACCCTAACCCTAACCCTAAACCTAACCCAAACCCTACCCCTACCACTAAGCCTAACCCTAAACTTACCCTAACCCTACCCCTAACCGTAAACCTAACCCTAACCCTAACCCTACCCTAACCCTAACCCTAACTTTACCCTAACCATAATCCTAACCCAAACACTAACCCTACCCCTACTCCTACCCCTAATCTTAACCCTAACCCTAAACTTAACCGTAACCGTAACCATAACCCTAAACCTAACCCTAACCCTACCCTAACCCTAACCCTAACCCTAAACCTCAACCTGACCCTAACCCTACCCCTAACCCTAACCGTAAAACTAACCCTACCCCTAACGCTAACCCTAACCCTAAACCTACCCCTAAGGCTAACCGCAACCCTAACCCTAACCCTAACCCTACCCCTACCCCTACCCCTAACACTATCCCTAACACTAACCCTTCCCCTAACCCTAAACCTAACCCTACCCCTACCCCTAACCCTAATCCTAACCCTAACCTTAACGGTGAACGTAACCCTAACCCTAACCCTAACCCTACCCCTAACGCTAACTCTAACCCTAACCCTAACCCTAACCCTAACAGTACCCCTACCCCTAACCCTAACCCGAACCCTAACCATAACCCTAACCCTACCACTTACCCTACCCCTACCACTAACCCTAAGCCTAACCCTAACCCAAACCCTACCAATAACGCTAACCCTAACCCAAACCCTAAACCTAACCCTACCCCTACACCTACCCCTAACCCTAACGCTAACCCTTAAACCCTAACCCTAACCCTACCCCTACCCCTACCCCTAACCTAACCCTAGCCTAACCCTAACCCTACCCCTACCCCTAACCCTAACCCTACCACGAACCCTACCCCTACCCCTAACCCTAACCCTAACCCTACCCCTAACCCTAACCCTACCCCTAACACTAACCCTAACTCTAGCCCTACCCCTATCCCTACCCCATCCCTAACCCAACCATAACGCTAACGCTAACCCTAACCCTAACCCTAACCCTACCCCTACCCCTACCACTAACCCTAGCCCTAACGCTAACCCTAACCCTAACTGTACCCCTCCCCCTACCCCTAACCCGAACCCTAACCCTAACCTAAACCTACGCCTAAACCTATGCCTACCACTAACCCTAATCCTACCCCTAACCCTACCCCTACCCCTACCCCTAACCCTAACGCTAAACATACCCATAACCCGAACCCTAACCTTAACCCTAACCCTAACCCTAACCGTAACTCTAACCCTAAACGTAAGCCTAAGCCTCCCCTACCCCTAACCCTAACCCTAACCCTAAAACCCTAACCCTAACCCTACCCCTAACCCTACCCCTAACCTAACCCTAACCCTAACCCTAACCCTACCCCTACCCCTACCCCTAACCTAACCCAAACCCTAACCCTAAACCTACCCCTAACCCTACCCCTACCACTAACCCTCACCCTAACCCTAACCCTACCCTAACCATAACACTAACCCTACCCCTAACCCTAACCCAAACCTAACCCTAACCCTACCCCTAACCATACCCCTACCACTAACCCTCACCCTAACCCTAACGCTAGCCCTACCCCTACCCCTAACCCTAACCCTAACCCACACCCTAACCCTAACCCTAACCCTACACCTAACCGTAACCCTAACCCTAAACCTAAGCCTAACCCTACCCCTACCCCTAACCCTAACCCTAAAACCCTAACCCAAACCCTACCCCTACCCCTACCCCTAACCTAACCCTAACCCTAACCCTACTCCTACCCCTAACCTAACCCTAACCCTAGCCCTAACCCTACGCCTAAACCTACCCCTACAATTAACCCTAAGCCTAACTCTAACCCTAAGTCTAAACCTACCCCTAACCGTAACCCTAACCCTAACCCTAACCCTACCCTAACGCTAACCCTACCACTAACACTAACCCTAACCCCAACCCTAAACCTACCCCTAACCCTACCCCTACCAATAACCCTCACCCTAACCCTAACGTTGGCCCTAACCCTACCCCTAACCCTAACCCTAACCCAAACCATAAACCTAACCCTAACCCTAAAACCCTAAACCTAAACCTACCCCTAACCCTAACCCTAAACTTAACGCTACCCCTAACCCTACCCCTACCTCTAACCCTAACCCTAATTCTAACCCTAACCCTACCCCTAACCCTAACCCTAATCCTAAGCCTAACCCTAACTGTAACGCTACCCCTACCCCTACCCCTAATCCTAACCCTACCCCTAACTTTAACGGTGACCCTAAACCTATCCCTAACCCTACCCATAACGCTAACCCTAACCCTAACCCTAATCCTACCCCTACCCCAACCGTACCCCTAACCCTAACACTAACCCTACGCCTACCCCTACTCCTAACCCTAACCCTCCCCCTAACCGTAACCCTAACCCTAACCCTAACCATACCCCTAAATCTAACTCTAATCCTAAACCTAACCCTAAACCTAACCCTACCCCTACCCCTAACCGTAAGTGTAACATTCACCCTAACCCTACCCTAACCATAACACTAACCCTACCCCTAACCCTAACCCTAACCCAAACCCTAACCCTAAAGCTAACCCTAACCCTGACCCTAACCCTAACCCTCCCCCTAACCATAACCCTAACCCTAACCCTAAACCTAACCCTGACCCTAACCCTAACCGTAAGCCTAACCCTACCCTAACCCTAACACTAACCCTACCCCTACCCATAACCCTAACCCTAACCCTATCCATACCCCTAACGCTAACTCTACCCCTAATCTTAACCCTAACCCTACCCCTACCCCTACCCGTAACCCTAACCCTAACCCTAACCGTAACCGTAACCCTAACCCTACCCTAACCCTAACACTAACCCTACCCCTACCCCTACCCCTAACCCTAACCCTAACCATACCCCTAACGCTAACCCTAACCCTAACCCTAACCCTACCCCTAACCTTAATTGTAACCCTAAACCTAAGCCTAAACCTACCCCTACCCCTAACCCTAACCCTAAAACCCTAACCCTAACCCTACCCCTACCCCTAACCTAACCCTAACCCTAACCCTAAACCTACCCCTAACCCTACCCCCACCACTAACCCTAAGCCTAACCCTAACCCTAACCCTAACCCTACCCCTACCACTAAGCCTAACCCTAAACTTACCCTACCCCTACCCCTAACCGTAAACCTAACCCTAACCCTAACCCTACCCTAACCCTAACCCTAACTTTACCCTAACCATAATCCTAACCCAAACACTAACCCTACCCCTACCCCTACCCCTAATCTTAACCCTAACCCTAAACTTAACCGTAACTGTAACCATAACCCTACCCTAACCCTAACCCTAACCCTAAACCTCAACCTGACCCTAACCCTACCCCTAACCCTAACCGTAAAACTAACCCTACCCCTAACGCTAACCCTAACCCTAAACCTACCCCTAAGGCTAACCGTAACCCTAACCCTAACCCTAACCCTACCCCTACCCCTACCCCTAACACTATCCCTAACACTAACCCTTCCCCTAACCCTAAACCTAACCCTACCCCTACCCCTAACCCTAATCCTAACCCTAACCTTAACGGTGAACGTAACCCTAACCCTAACCCTAACCCTACCCCTAACGCTAACTCTAACCCTAACCCTAACCCTAACCCTAACAGTACCCCTACCCCTAACCCTAACCCGAACCCTAACCATAACCCTAACCCTACCACTTACCCTACCCCTACCACTAACCCTAAGCCTAACCCTAACCCAAACCCTACCAATAACGCTAACCCTAACCCAAACCCTAAACCTAACCCTACCCCTACACCTACCCCTAACCCTAACGCTAACCCTTAAACCCTAACCCTAACCCTACCCCTACCCCTACCCCTAACCTAACCCTAGCCTAACCCTAACCCTACCCCTACCCCTAACCCTAACCCTACCACGAACCCTACCCCTACCCCTAACCCTAACCATAACCCTACCCCTAACCCTAACCCTACCCCTAACACTAACCCTAACTCTAGCCCTACCCCTATCCCTACCCCATCCCTAACCCAACCATAACGCTAACGCTAACCCTAACCCTAACCCTAACCCTACCCCTACCCCTACCACTAACCCTAGCCCTAACGCTAACCCTAACCCTAACTGTACCCCTACCCCTACCCCTAACCCGAACCCTAACCCTAACCTAAACCTACGCCTAAACCTATGCCTACCACTAACCCTAATCCTACCCCTACCCCTACCCCTACCCCTAACCCTAACGCTAAACATACCCATAACCCGAACCCTAACCTTAACCCTAACCCTAACCCTAACCGTAACTCTAACCCTAAACGTAAGCCTAAGCCTCCCCTACCCCTACCCCTAACCCTAACCCTAAAACCCTAACCCTAACCCTACCCCTAACCCTACCCCTAACCTAACCCTGACCCTAACCCTAACCCTACCCCTACCCCTACCCCTAACCTAACCCAAACCCTAACCCTAAACCTACCCCTAACCCTACCCCTACCACTAACCCTCACCCTAACCCTAACCCTGCCCTAACCATAACACTAACCCTACCCCTAACCCTACCCCTAACCCTACCCCTAACCTAACCCTGACCCTAACCCTAACCCTACCCCTACCCCTACCCCTAACCTAACCCAAACCCTAACCCTAAACCTACCCCTAACCCTACCCCTACCACTAACCCTCACCCTAACCCTAACCCTACCCTAACCATAACACTAACCCTAACCCTAACCCTACCCCTAACCATACCCCTACCACTAACCCTCACCCTAACCCTAACGCTAGCCCTACCCCTACCCCTAACCCTAACCCTAACCCACACCCTAACCCTAACCCTAACCCTACACCTAACCGTAACCCTAACCCTAAACCTAAGCCTAACCCTACCCCTACCCCTAACCCTAACCCTAAAACCCTAACCCAAACCCTACCCCTACCCCTACCCCTAACCTAACCCTAACCCTAACCCTACTCCTACCCCTAACCTAACCCTAACCCTAGCCCTAACCCTACGCCTAAACCTACCCCTACAATTAACCCTAAGCCTAACTCTAACCCTAAGTCTAAACCTACCCCTAACCGTAACCCTAACCCTAACCCTAACCCTAACCCTACCCTAACGCTAACCCTACCACTAACACTAACCCTAACCCCAACCCTAAACCTACCCCTAACCCTACCCCTACCAATAACCCTCACCCTAACCCTAACGTTGGCCCTAACCCTACCCCTAACCCTAACCCTAACCCTAACCCAAACCATAAACCTAACCCTAACCCTAAAACCCTAAACCTAAACCTACCCCTAACCCTAACCCTAAACTTAACGCTACCCCTAACCCTACCCCTACCTCTAACCCTAACCCTAATTCTAACCCTAACCCTACCCCTAACCCTAACCCTAATCCTAAGCCTAACCCTAACTGTAACGCTACCCCTACCCCTACCCCTAATCCTAACCCTACCCCTAACTTTAACGGTGACCCTAAACCTATCCCTAACCCTACCCATAACGCTAACCCTAACCCTAACCCTAATCCTACCCCTACCCCAACCGTACCCCTAACCCTAACACTAACCCTACGCCTACCCCTACTCCTAACCCTAACCCTCCCCCTAACCGTAACCCTAACCCTAACCCTAACCATACCCCTAAATCTAACTCTAATCCTAAACCTAACCCTAAACCTAACCCTACCCCTACCCCTAACCGTAAGTGTAACATTCACCCTAACCCTACCCTAACCATAACACTAACCCTACCCCTAACCCTAACCCTAACCCAAACCCTAACCCTAAAGCTAACCCTAACCCTGACCCTAACCCTAACCCTCCCCCTAACCATAACCCTAACCCTAACCCTAAACCTAACCCTGACCCTAACCCTAACCGTAAGCCTAACCCTACCCTAACCCTAACACTAACCCTACCCCTACCCATAACCCTAACCCTAACCCTATCCATACCCCTAACGCTAACTCTACCCCTAATCTTAACCCTAACCCTACCCCTACCCCTACCCGTAACCCTAACCCTAACCCTAACCGTAACCCTAACCCTACCCTAACCCTAACACTAACCCTACCCCTACCCCTACCCCTAACCCTAACCCTAACCATACCCCTAACGCTAACCCTAACCCTAACCCTAACCCTACCCCTAACCTTAATTGTAACCCTAAACCTAAGCCTAAACCTACCCCTACCCCTAACCCTAACCCTAAAACCCTAACCCTAACCCTACCCCTACCCCTAACCTAACCCTAACCCTAACCCTAAACCTACCCCTAACCCTACCCCCACCACTAACCCTAAGCCTAACCCTAACCCTAACCCTAACCCTACCCCTACCCCTAACCGTAACAGTAACCCTAACCCTAACCCTACCCTAACCCTAACACTAACCCTCCCCCTAACCCTAACCCTAACCCTACCCTAACCATAACACTAACCCTACCCCTAAACCTACCCCTACCACTAACCCTCACCCTAACCCTAACGCTAGCCCTAACCCTACCCCTTACCCTAACCCTAACCCTAACACAAACCCTAACCCTAACCCTAACCCTAACCCTAACCCGAAACCTAAGCCTACGCCTACCCCTACCCCTAACCCTAAACCTAACCCTAACCCTAACCCTAAAACCCTAACCCTAACCCTACCCCTACCCCTACCCCTAACCTAACCCTAACCCTAACCCTAACCCCTACCACTAACCCTAAGCCTAACCCTAACACTAACTCTAACCCATCCCCTAACCGTAACCCTAACCATAACCCTAACCCTACCCTAACCCTAACGCTAACCCTATCCCTACCCCTAACCCTAACCCTAACCCTAAACCTACCCCTAAACCTACCCATAACACTAACCCTCACCCTAGTCCTAACGCTAGCCCTAACACTACCCCTAACCCTAAACCTAACCCAAACCCTAACCCTAACCCTAACCCTAAAACCCTAACTCTAACCCTTCCCCTAACCCTAACCCTAACCCTAACCCTAACTCTACCCCTAACCCTACCACTACCACTAACCCTAACCCTAGCCCTACCTTAACCCTAGCCCTAACCCTAACCCTAACCCTAACCCTAATGCTAATCCTAACCCTAACCCTACCCCTAACCGTAACCCTAACCGTACCCCTAAGTCTCACTCTAACCGTAACCTAAACCTAACCCTAACCCTACATCTACCCCTAACCCTACCCCTAACCCTAACCCTACCCCTACCCCTACCACTAACCTTAACCCTAAGCCTAACCCTAACCCTACCTCTAACTGTAACCCTAACACAAACCCTACCCCTACCCCTACCCCTAATCCTACCCCTAATCCTAACCCTAACCCTACCCCTAACCATAACCCTAACCGTACCCCTCACTTTAACTCTAACCTTAACCTAACCCTAACCCTAAACCTACATCTACCTCTAACCCTAACCCTAACCCGAACTCTAACACTAACCCTAACCCTAACAATACCTTAACGGTGACCCTAACCCTAACCCTAACCCTACCCATAACGCTAACTCTAACCCTAAACCTAATCCTACCCCTACCCCTAACCCTAACCCTAAACCTATCCTTAACGGTGACCCTAACCCTAACCCTAACCCTACTTCTAACTCTAACTCTAACCCTAACCATAACCCTACCCCTAACCCTAACCCTAAACCTAAACCTAGCCCTAACTACACCCCTACCCATACCCCTAACCCGAACCCAAACCATAACCCTAACCCTACCCCTAACCCTACCCCTACCACTAACCCTGAGCCTAACCCTAACCCTACCCCTAACCTTAACGGTGAACCTAAACCTAACCCTAACCCTACCCATAATGCTAATTCTAACCCTAACCCTAATCCTACCCTACCCCAACCCTCCCCCTAACCCTAACCCTAACCCTACCCCTACGCCTAAACCTAACCCTAACCCTACCCCTAACCGTAACCCTAACCCTAACCCTAACCATACCCTTAAATCTAACCCTAATCCTAAACCTAACCCTAACCCTACCCCTAAACCTAACCCTAACCTTACTCCTACCCCTAACCCTACCCCTAACCCTAACCCTAACGCTAAAACCCTAACCCTAACCCTAAATCTAACCCTACCCATACCCCTAACCGTATCCCTAACCCTAACCGTAACCCTAGCCCTAACGCTAAACCTAACCCTAACCGTAACATTAACCGTACCACTAAGCCTAACCCTACCCCTAAACCCACCCCTAACCCTAACCCTGACCCTAAGCCTAACCCTACCCCTAACCGTAACCCTAACCCTAACCCTAACCTTCCCCCTAATGCTAACCCTAAACCTAACCCTAAACGTAACCCTAACCCTAACCCTAAACGTAAACCTAACCTTAACGGTGACCCTAACCCTAACCCTAACCCTACTTATAACTCTAACCCTAACCCTAACCCCACCCCTAACCCTAACCCTAAACCTAACCCTAACCCTAACTATACCCCTACCCCTACCCCTAACCCGAACCCAAACCATAACCCTAACCCTACCCCTACCCCTACCACTAACCCTGAGCCTAACCCTAAACCTAAGAGTAACCCTAGCCCTAACCTTAACTGTGACCCTAAACCTAACCCTAACCCTACCCATAACGCTAACTCTAACCCTAACCCTAATCCTACCCCTACCCCAACCCTACCCCTAACCCTAACCCTACACCTATCCCTATCCCTAACCCTAACCCTACCCCTAAATGTAACCCTAACCCTAACCCTAAACATACCCCTAAATCAAACCCTAATCCTAAACCTAACCCTAACCCTAACCCTACCCCTACCCCTACCCCTAACCCTAACCTTAACAGTACCCCTACCCCTAGCCCTAACCCTAACCCTAACCCTAAAACCCTAACCCTAACCCTACCCCTACCCCTACCCCTAACCCTAAACCTACCCTAACCCTAACTCTATCCCTAACCCTACCCCTAACCCGAACCCTACCCCTACCCCTAAGCCTAAACCTAACTGTACCCCTACACATACCCCTGACCCGAACCCTAACCCTACCCCTACCACTAACCCTATCCCTAACCCTAACCCTAACCCTACCCCTAACCGTATCCCTAACCCTAACCCTAACCCTAAACCTAACCCGAACCCTAACCCTACCCCTAACCCTACCCCTACCACTAACCCTATCCCTAACCCTAACAGTAATCCTAACCCTAACACTAACCCTCCCCCTAAAGCTAACCCTAACCCTAACCCTAAACTTAACCCTACCCCTAACCCTACCCCTAACCCTCCCCCTAATCCTACCCCTACCCCAACCCTAACCCTAACCCTACCCCTAACCGTAACCTTAACCGTAACCCTAAGCCGACCGTAACCCTAACCCTAATCCTAATCCTAACCCCAACCCCAACCCTAACCCTAACCCTAGCCCTAACTCTACCCCTAACGCTAACCCTAACCCTAACCCTATACCTACCCCTAACGCTAACCCTAACCCTAACCCTAAACCTAACCTAACCCTACCCCTAACCCTAAAGTTAACCCTAACCCTAACCCTAACCCTTCCCCTAACCCTAACCCTAACCGTACCCCTACCCCTAACCCTAACCCTAATCCGAACCCTCCCCTTAACGGTGAGCCTAACCCTAAGCCTAACCCTACCCCTAATGCTAACTCTAACCCTAACCCTACCCCTAAACCTAATCTTAACCCTAACCCTACCCCTAACCGTAACCCTAACTCTAACCCTAACCTAACCCCTAACCATAACCCTAACCCTAACCATAGCCCTAATGCTAACCCTAACACTAACCCTAACATTAACCGTACCACTAAGCCTGCCCCTACCCCTAAACCCACCCCTAAACCTAACCCTGACCCTAAGCCTAACCCTACTCCTAACCATAACCCTAACCCTAACCCTAACCCTCCCCCTAACGCTAACTCTAACCCTAACCCTACCCCTACCCCTAACCGTAACCCAAACCCTAACCCTACCACTAAAGCTAGCCCTAACCCTCAACCTAAACCTACCCCTATCGCTAACCCTAACCCTAACCCTCACCCTGTACCTAACCCTAACCCTACCCCTAACCCTAACCCTTCCCCTAACCCTAACCGTACCCCTACCCCTAACCCTAATCCTAACCCTACCCTTAACCGTGACCCTAACCCTCACCTTAACCCTACCCCTAAGGGTAATCCTAACCCTAACCCTAACCCTAAACCTACCCTTAAGCCTAACCCTAAACCTAACCCTACCCCTAACCCTACCCCTAACCCTAACCCTAACCCTACCGCTAACCCTAACCCAAACCAAACACCTAACCCTAAACATAACCCTAAACCTACCCCTACCCCTAACCCTAACCCTAAACCTACCGCTAACCCTAACCCACAACCTACCCCTACCCCTACCTCTAACCCTAACCCTAACTCTAACCCTAACCCTAACCATACCCCTAACGCTAACCCTACCCCTACCCTTAACCCTACCCTTATCCCTAACCCTATCCCTAACCCTAACCCTAACCCTAAAACCCTAACCCTAACCATAGCCCTACACCTACCCCTAACCTAACCCGAACCCTAACCCAACCCTTAACCCTAACCCTACGACTCACTATAACCCTAATCCTAACCCTAACCCTACTGCTAACCCGAACCTGAACCCTAACCCTACCCCTACCCCTACCCCTAACCCTAACCTTTACAGTACCCCTACCCCTACCCCTACCCCTACCCCTAACCTCAACCCTAAATCCCTAACCCTAACCCTACCCCTACCCCTACCCCTAACCCTAACCCTACTCCTACCCCTACCCCTAAACCTAACCCTAACCCTAACTCTATCCCTAACCCTACCCCTAACCCGAACCCTACCCCTACCCCTAACCCTAACCCTAACTGTACCCCTACACCTACCCCTACCCCTAACCCTAACCCTAACCCTACCCCTAACCCTACCACTACCACTAACCCTATCCCTAACCCTAACCCTAACCCTACCCCTAACCGTAACCCAAACCCAACCCTAACCCTAACCTAACCCTAAACCTAACACGAACCCTAAACCTAACCCTAGCCCTAACCCTACCCCTACCACTAACCCTATCCCTAACCCTACCCCACCACTAACCCTAACCCTAACCCTAATGCTACCCCTAACAGTAACCCTAACCTTAACACTAACCATCCCCCTAAAGCTAACCCTAACCCTAACCCTAACCCTAACCCTAAACTTAACCCTACCCCTAACCCTACCCCTAACCCTACCCCTACCCCTAATCCTACCCCTAACCCTAACCCTAACCCTACCCCTAACCGTAACCGTAACCCTAACCGTAACCCTAAGCCGACCGTAACCCTAACCCTAATCCTAATACTAACCCCAACCCCACCCCTGACACTAACCCTAACCCTAACTCTACCCCTAATGCTAACCCTAACCCTAACCCTATACCTACCCCTAACGCTAACCCTAACCCTCACCCTAAACCTAACCTAACCCTACCCCTAACCCTAAAGCTAACCCTAACCCTAACCCTAACCCTTCCCCTAACCCTAACCCTAACCCTACCCCTACCCCTAAACCTAACCCTAATCCTAACCCTACCCTTAACGGTGAGCCTAACCCTAAGCCTAACCCTACTCCTAATGCTAACTCTAACCCTAACCCTAACCCTAACCCTAACCCTACCCCTAAACCTAACCCTAACCCTAACCCTACCCCTAACCGTAACCCTAACTCTAACTCTAACCTTACACCTAACCATAACCCAAACCCTAACCATAGACGTAACGCTAACCCTAACCCTAACCCTAACATTAACCGTACCACTAAGCCTAACCCTACCCCTAACCCCACCCCTAAACCTAATACTGACCCTAAGCCTAACACTACTCCTAACCGTAACCCTAACCCTAACCCTAACCATCCCCCTAACGCTAACTCTAACCCTAACCCTACCCCTACCCCTAACCATTACCCTAACCCTAACCCTACCACTAAAGCTAACCCTAACCCTCAACCTAAACCTACCCCTATCAATAACCCTAACCCTAACCCTCACCCTGTACCTAACCCTAACCCTACCCCTAACCCTAACCCTTCCCCTAACCCTAACCCTACCCCTAACCCTAATCCTAACCCTACCCTTAACCGTGACCCTAACCCTCACCCTAACCCTACCCCTAAGGGTAATCCTAACCCTAACCCTAAACCTAAACCTACCCTTAAGCCTAACCGTAACCCTACCCCTAACCCTACCCCTAACCCTAACCCTACCGCTAACCCTAACCCAAACCCAACACCTAACCCTAAACATAACCCTAAACCTACCCTAACAGTAACCCTAACCCTAACCCTAACCCTACCGCTAACCCTAACCCACACCCTACCCCTACATCTACCTCTAACCCTAACCCTAACTCTACCCCTAACCCTAACCATACCCCTAACGCTAACCCTACCCCTAACCCTAACCCTACACTTATCCCTAACCCTATCCCTAACCCT
>JANJXV010000025.1:26823609-26831109 GCA_024803745.1 Megascapheus bottae
AAACCTTAACGGTGGCCCTAACCCTAACCCTAACCCTACCCATAACACTAACTCTAACCCTAACCCTAACCCTACCCCTAACCCTAACCCTAAACCTAAACTTAACCTTAACGGTGACCCTTACCCTAACTCTAACCCTACCCATAACGCTAACTCTAACCCTAACCCTACCCTATTCCTAACCCTAACCCTAAACCTAATCCTAACCCTAACTGTACCCCTACCCCTACCCCTAACCGTACCCAAACCATAAACCTAAACCTACCCCTACCCCTACCCCTACCACTAACCCTGAGCATAACCCTAACCCTAAACCTAACCCTACCCCTACCCCTACCCCTAACCCTAACCCTACCACTAACCCTACCCCTAACCCTAACACTACACCTAACCCTACCCCTAACCCTACCCCTAAGCCCATCCCTAACCCTAACCCTAACCCTATCCCTAACCGTAACCCTAACCCTAACCCTAACCCTACCCTAAACCTAACCCTAATCCTAACCCTAACCCCACCCCTAACCCTAACCCTAACCCTACCCTTAACGCTAACCCTAACCCTAACCCTAAACCTTAACCTAACCTAACCCTACTTATACCCCTAACCCTAACCCTAACCCTACCCCTAAACGTAACCCTAACTCTAACCCTAACCCTACCCGTAACCGTAACCCTAACCCTAACCCTAACCCCAACCCTACCCCTACCGCTAACCCTAACCATAACCCTAACCCTACATCTAACCGTAACCCTAACCCTAACCCTAACCATACCCTTAACGCTAACACTAACCCTAACCCTAAACCTAACCCTAACCCTACCCCTAACCCTAACCCTAACCATAACCCTAACCCTGACCCTACCCCTACCCCTACCCCTAAACCTAACCCTAACCCTAAAACCCTAACCCTAACCCTACCCTAACCCGAACTCTAACCCTAACCCTAACCCTAACCCTAACTCTACCCCTACCCCTACCCCTAACACGAACCCTGAGCCTAACCCTAACCCTAGCCCTAACCCTACCCCTAACACTAACTCTAACCCTAACCCTAACCCTACCCCTAACCCTAACCCTAACGCTAACTGTACCCCTACCCGTACCCCTAACCCGAACCCTAACCATAACCCTAACCCTACACCTAACCCTACCCCTACCACTAACCTTGAGCCTAACCCTAACCCGAACCCGAACCCTAACCCTACCCCTATCCCTAACCTTCCCCTAACCCTAAACCTAACCCTACCCATAACCCCAACCGTACCACTAACCCTAACCCTAACCCTCACCCTAACCCTACCCTAAACCGAACTCTAACACTAACCCTAACCCTAACCCTAACTCTACCCTTACCCTACCCCTAACTCGAACCCTAAGCCTAACCCTAACCCTACCCCTAACCCTACCCCTAACACTAACTCTAACCCTAACGCTAACCCTAACCCGAACCCTACCTCTACCCGTAACCCTACCACTAATCCTAATCCTAACGCTAACCCTTATTGTTCCCCTACCCCTACCGCTAACCAGAAACCTAACCCTAACCCAACCCCTACCCGTACCCCTAACCCTTACCCTCACCCTACCCCTAACCCTACCCCTACAACTAAACCTAACCCTAACCCTACCCCTAACCCTACCCCTACCACTAACCCTTACCCTAACCCTACCCCTACCCCTACCCCTACCCCTAACCCTAATCCTAACCCTAATCATAACCCTAACCCTAATTGTACCCCTACCCCTACACATAACCCGAACCCTAACCCTAACACTAAACTTACCCCTAAACCTACCCCTACCACTAACCCTAACCCTAAGCCTACCCTAAACCTACCTGTAACTGTAACCCTAACCCTAACCCTAACCCTGCCCTAACCCTCTCCCTACCCCTAACCCTAATCCTAACTCTAACCATAACCCTACCCGTAGCCCTACCCCTACCCCTACCCCTACCCCTACCCCTAATCTTAACCCTAACCCTAACCATAACCATAACCGTAACCGTAACCGTAACCCTAACCCTAACACTAACCATAACCCTAAACCTAATCCTACCCTAACCCCACCCTGAACCCTAACCGTAACCCTAACCCTACCCCTAAATCTAACCCTAACCCTAACCCTAAACCTACCCCTATAGCTAACTCTAACCCTAACCCTACCCCACCACTAACTCTTACCCTAACCCTACCCCTAACACTAACCCTACTCCTATCCCTACCCCTAACCCTAACCCTAACCCCTACCCCTAACCCTAAGCCTAACCCTAACCCTAACTGCACCCCTACCCCTACCCCGAACCCTAACCATAACACTAACGCTACCCATAACCCTAACCCTACCACTAAACCTGAGCCTAACCCTAAACCTAACCCTAACCCTACCCCTAACCGTAACCCTAACCCTAAGCCTAACCCTACCCTAACCCTACCCCTACCACTAAACCTCTCCCTAACCCTAACCATGAACCTTCCACTAACCCTAACCCTAAACCTAACCCAAACCCTACCCCTACCCCTAACCCTAACCCTAAACCTAATCCAAACCCTACCCCTACTCCTAACCCGAACCCTAACACTAACCCTATCCGAACCCCTAACCCTACCCCTACCACTAACGCTAACCCTAACCCTAACCCTAATCCTAACCCTAACCCTAACCCTAACCCTACCCCTAAACCTAACCCACACCCTACCCCTACTCCTAACCCGAACCCTAAAACTAACCCTAAACGAACCCCTAACCCTACCCCTACCACTAACGCTAACCCTAACCCTAATCCTAACCCTAATCCTAACCCTAACCCTACACCTACCCCTACCCCTACCCCTAAACCTACCCCACCACTAACCCTAACACTAAGCCTTCCCCAAACATTAACCCTACTCCTAACCCTTCCCCTAACCCTAACCCTAATCCTAACCCTACCCCTAACCATACCACTAACCCTACCCCTAACGCTAAGCCTAACCCTAATCCTAACCCTACCCCTAACCCTAACCCTGACCCTAACTGTACCCCTACCCCTAACCCTAACCCTACCCCTAAACCTACCAATAACCATAACCCTAACCCTAACCCTAACCGTCCCCTAACGCTAACCCTAACCCTAACCCTACCCCTAACTGTAACCCTAACCCTAACCCTAACCCTCCCCTAACCCTAACCCTACCCCTAACCCTACCCCTACAACTAACCCTACCCCTACCCGTATCCCTAACCCTAACCCAAACCCTATCCCTAACCCTAACCCTAACCCTAACCCTACCCCTAACCCAACACCTAACCCTAACTCTAACCCTAACCCAACCCCTAACCCTAACCCTAACCCTACCGCTAACCCTAACCCTCACCCTAACCCTAACCCTACCCTTAAACGTAACCCTAACCCTAACCCTAACCCTACACTTAAACGTAACCCTAACCCTAACCCTATCCCTAACCGTAACCCTAACTCTAACCCTAACCCTACCATTAACCGTAACCCTAACCCTAACCCTAACCATACCCCTAACACTAACCCTAACCCTAACCCTATCCCTAACCTTGCCCATGACCCTAACTCTAACCCTAACCGTACCCTAACCCTAACCCTAAACCTAAACCTAACCCTACCCCTAACCCTAAACCTAACCCTGACCCTAACCCTTCCCCTAACCGTAACCCTAACCCAACCCTAACCCTACCCCGAACCCTAACCCTAATCATAAACCTACCCTTAACGGTGACCCTAACCCTAACCCTCAACCTACCCCTAACACTAACCCTAACCCTAACGCTAACCCTAACGCTAACTGTACCCCTACCCCTACCCCTAACCCGAACCCTAACCCTAACCCTAACCCTACACCTAACCCTAACCCTAACCCTAACGCTAACCCTAACCCTAACTGTACACCTATCCCTACCCCTGACCCGAACCCTAACCCTAACCCTAAACCTACCCTAACCCTACCCCTAACCTTACCCCTAACCCTACCCCTAAGCCTACCCCTACCACTAACCCTAACCCTAACACTAACCCTAACCCTACCCCTAACATTAACCCTAACCCTAACCCTAAACCTACCCTAACCCTAACCCTAATCCTCACCCTAACCCTAACCCTACCCCTACCCGTACCCATAACCCTAACCCTAACCCTACCCCACCACTAACTCTTACCCTAATCCTACCCCTAACACTAACCCTACTCCTATCCCTACCCCTAACCCTAACCCTAACCCCTAACCCTAACCCTAACCCTAACCCTAACTGTACCCCTACCCCTACCACGAACCCTAAACATAACACTAACGCTACCCATAACCCTAACCCTACCACTAAACCTGAGCCTAACCCTAAACCTAACCCTAACCCTACCCCTAACCGTAACCCTAACCCTAAGCCTAACCCTACCCTAACCCTACCCCTACCCCTAACCCTCACCCTACCCCTAACCCTAACCCTAAACCTAAGCCAAACCTACCCCTACTCCTAACCCGAACCCTAACACTAACCCTAACCGAAACCCTAACCCTACCCCTACCACTAACGCTAACCCTAACCCTAACCCTAATCCTAACCCTAACCCTAATCCTAACCCTAACCCTAACCCTAACCTAACCCACACCCTACCCCTACTCCTAGTCCGAACCCTAAAACTAACCCTAAACGAACCCCTAACCCTACCCCTACCACTAACGCTAACCCTAACCCTAATCCTAACCCTAATCCTAACCCTAACCCTACCCCTACCCCTACCCCTACCCCTACCCCTAAACCTACCCCACCACTAACCCTAACACTAAGCCTTCCCCAAACATTAACCCTACTCCTAACACTTCCCCTAACCCTAACCCTAATCCTAACCCTACCCCTAACCCTACCACTAACCCTACCCCTAACGCTAACCCTAACCCTAACCCTAACCCTACCCCTAACCCTAACCCTAACCCTAACTGTACCCCTACCCCTAACCCTAACCCTACCCCTAAACCTACCGATAACCGTAACCATAACCCTAACCCTAACCGTCCCCCTAACGCTAACCCTAACCCTAACCCTACCCCTAACCATAACCCTAACCCTAACCCTAACCCTCCCCTAACCCTAACCCTACCCCTAACCCTACCCCTACAACTAACCCTACCCCTACCCCTACCCCTAACCCTAACCCTAACCCAAACCCTATCCCTAACCCTAACCCTAACCCTAACCCTACCCCTAACCCAACACCTAACCCTAACTGTAACCCTAACCCAACCCCTAACCCTAAACCTAACCCTACCGCTAACCTTAACCCTAACCCTAACCATAACCCTAACCCTACCCTTAAACGTAACCCTAACCCTAACCCTAACCCTACCCTTAAACGTAACCCTAACCCTAACCCTAACCCTAAACCTAAACCTAACCCTACCCCTAACACTAAACCTAACCCTGACCCTAACCCTTCCCCTAACCGTAACCCTAACCCAACCCTAACCCTACCCCGAACCCTAACCCTAATCCTAAACCTACCCTTAACGGTGACCCTAACCCTAACCCTCAACCTACCCCTAACACTAACCCTAACCCTAACGCTAACCCTAACGCTAACTGTACCCCTACCCCTACCCCTAACCCGAACCCTAACCCGAACCCTAACCCTACACCTAACCCTAACCCTAACCCTAACGCTAACCCTAACCCTAACTGTACACCTATCCCTACCCCTGACCCGAACCCTAACCCTAACCCTAAACCTACCCTAACCCTACCCCTAACCCTACCCCTAATCCTACCACTAAGCCTACCCCTACCACTAACCCTCACCCTAACTCTAACCCTAACCCTAAGCCTACCCCTAACCCCAATCCTAACCCTAACCCAAATCCAACCCCTACCCCTACCCCTAACTCTAACCCTCAACCTAACCCTACCCCTAACCCTACCCTTACCACTAACCCTAACCCTAACCCTAACCCTGATCCTAATCCTAAATGTACTCCTACCCCTAAGCCGAACCCTAATCCTAACCCTAACCCTACCCCTAACCCTACCCCTACCACTAACCCTAACCCTAACACTAACCCTAACCCTACCCCTAACATTAACCCTAACCCTAACCCTAAACCTACCCTAACCCTAACCCTAATCCTCACCCTAACCCTACCCCTACCCGTACCCATAACCCTAACCCTAACCCTACCCCACCACTAACTCTTACCCTAACCCTACCCCTAACACTAACCCTACTCTTATCACTACCCCTACCCCTACCCCTAACCCTACCCCTAACCGTAACCCTAACCCTAACCCTACACCTCCCCCTAACGCTAATCCTAACCCTAAACCTAACCCTACTCCTAACCCTCACCCTACCCCTAACCCTACACCTAACCCTACCCCTAACCCTAACCCTAAAACTAACCCTACCCTAACCCTAAAACTAAGCCGACCCTAACCCTAACTGTAACCCTAATCCTAACCCTAACAACACCCCTAACCCTAAACCTAACCCTAACCCTTCCGCTAACGCTAACCCTTACACTAAACCTACCCCTAACGCTAACCCTAACCCTAAACCTAACCCTAAACCTACCCGTAAACCTACCCCTAATCCTAAAACTAACCCTAACCCTAACCTTTCCCCTAACCCTAACCCTAACCCTAATCCTAACGGTGACCCTAACCCTAAGCCTAACCCTACCCCTAACGCTAATTCTAACCCTAACCCTACTTCTAACCGTAACCCTAACCCTAAGCCTAACCCTACCCCTAATGCTAACCCTAACCCTAACCCTAACCCTAACCGTACACCTAACTCTAACCCTACGCCTAATCCCACACCTAACCCTAACCATAACCCTAACCCTAACCCTAAACGCTACCCATAAACGTACACCTAACCCTAACCCTAATCCTCCCCCGAACGCTAACCCTAACCCTACCCCTAACCCTAACCCTAAACCTAACCCACACCCTACCCCTACTCCTAACCCGAACCCTAAAACTAACCCTAACCGAACCCCTAACCCTACCCCTACCACAAACGCTAACCCTAACCCTAACCCCAATCCTAACCCTAACCCTAATCCAAACCCTAACCCTACCCCTACCCCTAACCCTAAACCTACCCCACCCCTAACCCTAACACTAAGACTTCCCCAAACATTAACCCTACTCCTAACCCTTCCCCTAACCCTAATCCTAACCGTACCCCTAACCCTACGACTAACCCTACCCCTAACGCTAACCCTAACCCTAATCCTAACCCTACCCCTAACCCTAACCCTAACTGTACCCCTACCCCTAACCCTAACCCTACCCCTAAACCTACCAATAATCGTAACCATAACCCTAACCCTAACCCTACCCCTAACCCTACCCCTAACCCTAACCCTACCCCTACAACTAACCCTACCCCTACCCGTATCCCTAACCCTAACCCAAACCCTAACCCTATCCCTAACCCTAACCCTAACCCTACCCCTAACCCAACACCTAACCCTAACTCTAACCCTAACCCAACC
>JANJXV010000025.1:26836109-26868609 GCA_024803745.1 Megascapheus bottae
CTTACATGCCTCCTGAATGTACCCTAACACACTCTGACCTTAAATATTATCTGACACAAATATACATACCCTAACTTGAACCCTAACCACAACTAGGTATTCTAACAAGTATCCTAACATGTATCCCAATAAATACAAGTACCCATACATACAACCTAACATGTACTTCCAGCATACCCTAACATGTTACTTATTTCTAACATGCACTAACACACACTCTAACATAGCCTTATGAGTATTCTATTCACACAAGTTCCCTTACATGAATCCTAACAGGTATCCCAATGTACTATAACACATAGCCTAACATGTGCCCTAACCCTAACAAAGACCTTAACTTTCAAAGATCCCTTATCAATGACCCGAACTCTAACACATACCCTAACATGGACCCCATCACATACCCTGACACAGATTCTAACACATATCCTAACCCATACTCTATAAACACTGACAGATATGGTCATGAGGACCCAAATGTATAGTGTAAGCCATAATTACCCTTACATGCACCCTAACTCATACCTCAACACAAACCCTGATATCCTAACCCTAATCCAACCCCTAATATCCTTACACATACCCTGACCTCAACACGTATCCAATATGTACCCTAACCAGTAACACATACAGTAGTAAGAACCCTAACGCATACAGGTACCCTTAAATGCATCCTAACATGTACCCCAATGTACCCTATCATGTGCTCTAACACTTACCCCAACAAATACACTAATATATGTCCTAAACCTGAAGCATACCTTAACCACATCCTAGATTTTTACCATGAACTCTAAGACTAGGTACCCTCACAAGCACCCTACATGTACCCAAATGTAACCCAACATATACCCAAGCATGACCTAATATTAACCAAAACCACAACACTAACCAATACCCTAACAACACGGACTAAATGTAACCAATACACGAACATATATCCTTGACATGTACCCTAAATTTAATGCCTATCCTGATATGTACCCTAACCACCAATACATACTCTAAACTACATATGCACCTAACATGTACCCCAAAGGCATAATGTAACACATACCCTAGAACTTGCCCTCACCCTAATATGAATCCTAACATGTTCCCTAACATATACTCCATCATACATCTTAACTCTTGCCCATACTCACACCTTGACATGTACCATAACCCACACCTTATCATGTACCACACAATGTACCGTAACATTAAAATGTACATTAATCATTAACATGTACCACCCTGCCTAACCAGTACAAGTATCCAAGCAGTACTCAAAACCACCCTTACAGGCACCCTAACGTGTACCCCAAGTGTACACTAACATATACTCTAATATGTGTCCTATCCCTAACAGGAACCTTCATCCTAACGTTCCCTAACATGTACCATAACTGTAACCTGTACCCTAACATATACCCTAAACATGAAATACATACAGAATCAAGTACCCGAACACACACTCTAAATCACATAGGTGCCCTTTCATGCACCCTAGCATGTACCCCAAACCTACCCTCAACGCATGCCCTAACATGTAAACTAAACCCTAACCCTAACAGGCACCTTAAACCAAACATTATCTTCACATGCTCCCTACCATGTACCCCGCTATACACTCTAACTCTGCCATACTCACATCTTCACAGGTGCCCTAACCCACACTCATACCCTAACAAATTACTGTAATGCCCCACCAATCTTATGCCTCACCCGAGACCATCTTCTAGCCCCAATCCATATGTAACTGCCTAACTAACACTTTGTCCAATCCTAACCCACTCCCAGAACCTACATAACCCCTTTCCTAACAAGTTCTCTGCTCCTCACCTGTCCCCTAACACACTTTGAAGACCGTTCCATAACATATCCAAACCCTAACCCATCCCATAATTTCTTCCTCACAAGCTCCCTGACCTTCAACCTTTCCTGAACCATTATGAGAACATTTTCCTCCACTACATCCCCAACCTCACATTTTGTCTACCATATTCCCTACACTCTGCCCCAACCTTAAACCTGACCTGTTCCATAATGCAAATGCTAATCTTTTCCACAATGACTACCAGATCCATAACATTAACCCATTCACTAAACATAATTCCCTATCTTTCTGTAACACTTAACACTAACCCTTACTTATTAACCTGCTATGTAAGGATAACAGAAAACCCAGTACTTGCTCAAACCTGATTCTGAACCATGACCACAAAATTCATGCTGAGTCACAGCACCACTTCCGGCCTTTTCTGTCTGTGGTACCAAAGACTGGCTTTTTTCTGTGTGTGGTACCAAAGAATTGAACCCAGAGCTTTGTGTATACTAGGCAAGCACTCTACCATTAGGCCAGGCTCCTGGCCCCTCTCCAGTTGGTCTTCTGACACTGGGTACATTTTCTCCTCAGAGTGCACACAAGTAGAGGAAGGCAACTCACCACAAAGGCTAGGCATCCAGGAGCCTGGTGAAGGATAAACAAGACCTGGAAGGTCTGACAGAGAAGGAAAAGTGCTAGGATATGCCTTCTGCTTCCCTCCAAAGATTCTTATTAGAAACTTGACAAAACCCCACTTCTGAGGCGTAACATAGAGGGCTTAGTGTGGAGTTGCTGACCTAGCCTGTGAACATACTACCACTGGAATTCACCCATGCAAATGTAAATACCTTGGAATGCCTAATAAAAGTGTATGTAAGATGTATATAATGAAGACCTGAACATCTGTAACACATCTCCTCACTCCCAACCCCCATGCCATATACAGACATTGCTAAAAGCTCAGTGAAGACTCAGAGCTGAGGATACAGACTTAGGATAAACCTGCTGTGGCAAAAGGTGTCCTGACAAGTACCAACTTAACAAGCAGGAAAGCATAGACTGCCCTTCCTCACAGGTATCTTCATTCCATTCACCAGGCTTTGGCATGAACATGACTGGAAGTACAGATAAAAACTGATACAGACTGAAGACAGGAGGTTAGAGACCTACATTTAGCATGAGTCTATGAAAGCAGGTTAGGGGTAGGAGGTGTCCGTCAGGCCACTTCAACATTAGACCACAAAATCAGATTCTTGAGACACAATTCCCAGTGTCTGGACTCCACATTTTTTCCTGATACTCAGCAAGTTTTGCCCCTGAAGTACTTATGGTCAGAAGAAATCAACACACAATGAAGGGTGAAGATGCTAGAACTGCTCCACTGGTCAGTGGGATCCTGTATACTGTCAGGGGAAGACAAAACAGAAACAGTCACACAGAAGCCCCTACTCGAAAACGGACATACAACATCAGTCTAAAGGAACTGATTGAGTTACTAGACAGAAAGGGGTGAGGCTCAGGGTTGAGGTGCTTGCCTAGGTGGTAGGAGGCCATGAAACACAATAAATTTTAAATTCACCAAAAGAAATTTAAATGCATTGATACGTTGAGCAAAATGTGTCTATGACCTGTGTAATTACAAATGAAACTTCCCGCATTCCCTCAGCTCCAACCCACAGGCACTGAGAAGGACATGACCAAAAGCAGATGTGAAATCACAATGAAGATTCAGAGACCCGGGTAGGGGCCTAGGGTCATCAAAGTTGTCCTGAGAAGCACCAACTCACAAAGCATGGAGGGAGAGAGACTACCCTTCCTCACACATGCCCTCACCCACTTCTCCAGGCCCCAGGATGATCAAAGTATGGATGAAACTTGATCACACTTGGAGAGAGGCCAGAGGCCTGGGCAAGGCCTGACTTCACCAGAACAAGTTCAAATAGAGTCCATCCAGACCATCCTGTGTTGGGCCATACCTACTAAACCTGTATTCACAATCCTAAGCTTCCAGTCTCTCCACATTTTACCCTGATGCTGTGCATTTTCTTCTCAAAGTGCCTATAGTCACGAGAAAATAACATGGAGCAAAGCCTGGAAATTGTGAAAATCAAAGGCTGAGGTGCTTGCCCAGCTTGGGAGAGACCCTGGAACACAATATCACAGGAATTCACCAAACAGAAATTAAATTACCTTTGTGTGTCTAATAAAATGATTATTGGACCTATACAATAAAAACAAAAATATTTCTGTGCTGGTCCTGGAGCTTGAACTTAGGACCTAGGTGTTCTTCCTGACTAATGTTTGTTCAAGGCTAATGTTCTACCACTTGAACTCCACTTTAGCTTTTTTACCCATTATTGGATATAAAGACCCTCAAGAACTTTCCTTCCATGGCTAGGTGTGAACTGCAAACCTCAGATCTTGGACACCTTAGCAACTAGGAATACAGACCACCATCACCTGGCAAAAAAACCAATGCTTTCCACACATCCCCTCACACCCTAACCCCCATGCGCCATGCAAGATGTGGGCTGGGAGCAACATGTGTTGGGATCCATACAGCCCATCCTACATTTGAGTGTACACCCAGATCCCACACTTACGATTGATTCAAAGGTTCTGGAATCTTCATCTTTTCTCATCACAGCACCTACAGTGAAAGGAGTCTCTGAAGAACAAATGCTCAGCATCGCGAGGCATCTCTTCTGCTGAGCAGGATCTGGGGTAGTGCTGACAGAAGGAAAAAAAGAAAAAGGCACATAGACCACACTTTCTGCTCCCACCATCTGCTACCCCACCAAGCTCCTCATGAGGCAGATCCCGGGCCAGGGAAAGCGGCAGGAGGCTTGCCAGGCCTCTCCACTCTCCACCAGGCCCTGGGCCTTCTACACTGAAAACTCACCGCTGACTGTGAGCTGCCTCTGGAGGTCTGGCTTGGGCCTAACATGTGCTCTTCAGGAAGAGCACAAAGGACGCACAGGGCGTGGCAGGCCACACTTCACACACCTTCACAGCCACCACCTGCCCATGCCTTGTATAGACCTGGCAAGAAGCACTACTTTACCTCAAGAGCCCTGGCCTTCCTCACACACATGCAGCCTCTGAGTATAGATAGGCTCTTTCAGGCCCTTCCCCAAGAAGAAACGCCCAGTACCAGTCCAGCGCCCCAGACCCCTTAAGATCTCACTTCGCCCCACCCCTCTCAGCCTCTTAACCTGTAAGCCCCAGCCCTGACCTCTCACGTCCTCGCTCCGCCCAACCCCTCTCTGGCTGAACACACAAGCCCCACCTGCAACCCCTCAAGTCCTCACAGTGGAGTGGCAGCTGCCCAAGCCCTATTTGCTCTGACCCCTCCCTCCCATGGCGGCACCGTCCTCGGGCCTGGATGGAGGAAAATAAAACAAAAGAGGAGGCAGTGGTGGGCGGGCTGCCACACCTGTCCACTCTCAACCAGGCCCTGGGCCTACACTGAAAGCTCACCACTGACGGAGCTGGCTCTGGAGGCCTGGCTTCGGCTTAACATGGCTGAAGGCCCTTCAGGAAGAGGAAAAACCAAGCTGCCCCCCCCACTTCTCCACACACTTTCACAGCCACCACACACCAGGCCCTGGCTCTGCCTAGGCTAAAAAGCTCACCTCTGACAGGGAGCTGGCTCCAGTGTCCTGGCTTAGGCCTAAGGGACTTCCTCTCACACATGCAGCGTCTGGGTAGAGATAGCCTCCTTCAGGCCCTTCCCCAAGAAGAAACGCTGCCGGCAGCTTACAGGACAGGTGAACACACAACAGGCCGAGAGTGTCCTGCCCAGCTCTCTAGGCCCCAGAACAAATGCCGCTCTCTCTCTCTCACACTGGAGCCTTTCACAGGCGGACTGGTCCCAGGACGAACCGACCGGAACCAGTTCAGCGTCCTTGCCCCGCCCCCGACCGCTCACATCCTTGCTCCACCCCACCCCTCTCAGCCTCTGACCCTGCAAGCCCCGCCCCTGACCTCTCACGGCCTCGCTCTGCCCCACCGCTCTCAGGCTCGGACCATGCAAACCCCGCCCCCAGACCACCTGTTCCATGCCCTGGCTCCACCACCCTGGAGCTCTCCCTCCAAGTCCCGCCCTAGACCGCTGACCTCCGTTCCTTGTCCAGGCCCCACCCCCCGGTGCTCAGCCCCCCACAAGCCCCGCCCTTCTCAAGCCTCAGCCCCACTCCGGCTCCAGCCCGCCTTTTTCTCTGGCTGTTCTTCCCACTGCCTTTGGCTGCTCTCCTCTCAGCTCCTCCTCTTCCCCTTCCCACCTGGAGAGGCAGGGCGAACAGAGCAGCAGCCTGTGAACCAGGACAGTTTCTGGGGGTGGTCTGCTTTGGTGGCCATGGACAGGGCTTGGAGTCCGTGCTCTGGGTTGGGCATGGGGGGACCCGCTGTCCATTCTGGGGTGGTGGGGAGGAATCGGTTGCTCACCCAGGGGTGGGCGTGGAGGGACCCTGGAGGGCTCCAGATCCTGGGGCTGAGTGCTACCGCTTACTTCTACCCTAGGAAGCATGGAGGCCCAGATTGTGAGCACCTGGTAGGGAGAAATGGTTGTCCACTGTCTGAAACCTCACAGCCCCTCCAGATGCTCTGGAGGCTCAATACCGGCAGAGGAAGATGAGCCCTGGCCATGGCCTCCCCTCTCAGCCTGGTTTTTCCCCCGAGGAGGTTCCTGCTTCACTGCCTGCCTGCCAACCTGCCTGGCTAGCAAAGACTTGACTGTGCAGCACACTACTGCCACTAGAACTGGAGAGCCAATGGGACACCAGACCCCAGACACCAGACCCCCGACACCAGACCCCAGACCCATGACCCCAGAACCCCAAACGCAGACCCCAGACCTCCAACCCCAGACGCCCGACACCAGACCCCAAACTCCCGACCACAAACCACAGACCCCGGCCCCAGACCCCAGACCCCTAAACCAGACCCCCGACCCCATAACCAGACCCCCAACCCCATAACCAGACCCCTGACCACAGACCCCAGACCACAGACCCCAGACCCCCGACCACAGACCCAGACCACAGACCCCAGACCCCTGATCCAGACCCGACCCAAATCCCAGAACCCAGACCCCGGCCCCAGACCCCAGACCCCCGACCATAGACCCCAGGCCGATCCCTAGACCCCAGACCCCCGACCCCCTACCCCAGACCCCAGACACCGACCCACGACTCCAGACCCCAGACCCCGAACCCAGACCCCGGCCCAGACCCCAGACCAAAGACCCCAGACCCCAGACCACCGTCCCCAGACCCCAGGCTCTGGCCCCAGATCCAGACCCCAGACCCCAGACCCCCGACTCCACCTAGACCCTGGAACCCCAACCCCAGACCCCGACCCCAGACCACCGACCCAACCCAAACACCAGACCCACGACCCCAGAACTCAGTCCCCAGGCCCAAGCCCCAGACCCCAGTCCCAGACACCAGACCCCCGACACCAGACCCCAGACCCACAACCTGAGAACCCCAAAACCAGACGCCCAACACCAGACCCAAAACTCCCGACCACAAACAACAGACCATGGCCCCAGACCCCAGACCCCAAAACCAGACCCCCGACCCCATAACCAGACCCCCGACCACAGACCCCAGACCCAGACCCCAGACCCCAGACCCAAGACCCTAGGCCCTGGCCCCAGACCCCCGTCACAGATCCCAGACACCAGCCCCCAGACCCCTGATCCAGACCCGACCCAGATCCCAGACCCCAAACCCTGGCCCCAGACCCCAGACCCGCGACCCCCGACCCCATACCTCAGAGCTCAGACCCCAGACCCCAACCTGCCCAGAGAGCCCGCCCGACACCAGACCCCAGACCCCAATCCCCGAACCAAGACCCCAGACCCCAGACGCCAACCTGCCAGGAGAGCGCGCCCGACCTCCAACCCCCAACCCCCGATCCCAGACCCAGACCCCAGACCCCCGACCCCGGACCTCAGGACACAGACCCCAGACCCCAGGCCCAGCTCCAGACCCCTGACCCCAGACCCTCGACCCCAGAACCGAGACCCGAGATCCCCTACCCCAGGCCACCGACCCCAGACTCCAGACCCCAGACCCCTGACCCCATTACCCAGACCCCGACCCATGACCTCAGACCCCAGACCCCAGACCCCAGACCCAGACCCCAGACCCCAGACCCGGGCCTCAGACCCCAGACCAAAGACCCCAGACCCCAGACCAAAGACCCCTGACCCCAGGCACAAGACCCAGACCCCAGACGACAGACCACCGACCGCAGACCCCAGGCTCTGGCCCCAGATCCAGACCCTAGACCCCAGCCCCCCGACCACACCTAGACCCCAGAACCCCGTCCAGAGACCCCAGACCCCAGACCGAGACCCCAGACCACCGACCCAACCCAGACACCAGATCCCCGACCCCAGACCTCAGTCCACAGGCCCAGGCCCCAGCCCCCAGCCCCAGACACCAGACTCCCGAACCAGACCCCAGACCCCAGACCGAGACCCCAGACCACCGACCCAACCCAGACACCAGACCCCCGACCCCAGACCTCAGTCCAAAGGCCCAGGCCCCAGCCTCCAGCCCCAGACACCAGACTCCCGAACCAGACCCCAGACCCCCGACACCAGACCCCAGACCCATGACCCCAGAACCCCAAACCCAGACCCCAGACCTCCAACGCGAGATGCCCGATACCAGACCCCAAACTCCCAACCATAAACTCCAGACCCCAAAACCAGACCCCCGACCCCATAACTAGACCCCCGACCCCAGACCCAGACCACTCCAGACCCCAGATCCACGACCCCAGGCCCCAGAACCCATACCCAGACCCTTGACCCCGGACCCCAGACCCAGACCCCAAACACACGACGCCAGACCACAGACCCCCGACCGCCAACCCCAGGCACCGGCCCCTGCCACCAGACCACAGACCCCAGACCCCTGACCCCCGACCCCAGGCACTGGCCCCAGACCCAAGACCGCCGACCCCTGGCCCCAGACCCAGACCCAGATCCCAGAGCCTCAACCCCAGATCCAGACCCCAGACCCCACCTAGACCCCAGAACCCCATCCCCAGTCCCCAGACCCCAGACCGAGATCCCAGACCACCAACACAACCCAGACACCAGATCCCCGACCCCAGACCTCAGGGACAGGCCCCAGACGCCAGCCCCAGACACCAGACTCCCGACACCAGACCCCAGACCCCAGACCCAGACCACAGATGCCCAACCCCTGACCCCAGACCCCAGACCCCCCAAACCAGACCCAGACCTCCGACCCCTGACTCCCGACACCAGACCCCAAACTCCCAGCCCCAGGCCCCAGACCCAGACCCCCAACCCCATACCCAGACCCCAGACCCCAGACCCAGACCCCACCCAGACCCCAGACAACCGACAACCGACCCCCGACCCCAGACACCCTACCACCGACCCACAACCCCATACCCAGACCCCGGACCCAAGAACCCAGACCCCAGACCACCGACCCCAGACCCCAGTCCCCGACCCTAGACCCCAGACCCCAGACATCTACCCCAGACCCCCGACAACAGACCACAGACCCCAGACACCCACCCTAGACCCCTGACCCCAGCCCCCCGAACCCAGACCCCAGACTCCATACCCCAGACCTCCGACCCAATACCTCCAACCCCAGACCCCTGACACCAGACCCCAAACCCCGACACCAGACCCCAAACTCCGACACCCGACCCCAGACCCCGGACCCAGACCCCAGACCCCAGACCCAAACCCCCGACCCCAGACTCCGAAACCAGACCCCAGACCCCCGACCCCAAACCCCAGACCCAAACCCCAGACCCAGACCCAAAACCCCAGTCCCCACCCAGACCCCAGACACCCGACCACTGACCCCAGAATCCAGACCCCAGACGCCAGACCCCCAAACCCAGACCCCAGACCCAAATCCGAGACCCAGACCCCAGACCCCAGACCTCGACCCCGGACACCTGACACCTGACACCAGACCACAGACCCCAGATCCCCGACAGCAGACCCCCAACAGCAGACCCCCCCAACCCAGACCCCAGACCCCCTACCCCAGCCCCCCGACCCCAGACCTCCAACCGCAGACCCTCGACACCAGACCCCAGAACCCGACCCCAGACCCCAGACCCCGGCCCCAAACCTCAGACCACAGACCCAGATCCCCGACCCCAGACTCTGAAACCAGACCCCAGACCCAGACCCCAAGCCCCTGTCCCCAGACCACCGACCCCAGAATCCAGACCCCAGACGCCACACCCGACCCAATATCCCAGACCCAAGACCCCAGCCCACAGATCTAAGACCCCAGATGCCAGACCCCCAACCCCAGACTCTGAAACCAGACCCCAGACCCCCGAACCCAAACCCCAGACCCAAACCCCAGACCCAGACCCCAAACCCCAGTCCCCACCCAGACCCCTGACCACAGATCCCCGACCCCAGACCCCAGACCCCAGACCCCGATCCAGATCCGACCCAAGATCCCAGACCCCAGACCCCAGCCCCAGACCCCAGACCCCAGACCTCCGACCCCAGACTTCACCTGCCCGGATAGCCCGCCCAACCCCCGACCCCCGACCCCCGATCCCAGAACCCAGACCCCAGACCCCTGACCCCCGACCACCAACCCCAGAATACAGACCCCAGACCCCAGATCCCAGACACCAGTCCCCAGACCCCCGACCCCCGGCCCACGAACCCAGACCCCTGACCACAGACGCCAGACCCCCGACCACAGATCCCCGAACCCAGACCCCCGACCCCAGATCCCAGACCCCAGACTCCAGACCGCAGACCCCCATCCCCCTAACCCAGGCACCCAGCCCCAGACCACAGACTCCGAACCCAGACACAGACCCCCGACCATAGACCCAGAACCCCGACCCCAGACCTCTGACCCCAGACATCAGACCCAGATCCCAGACCCCACCCAGACCCCAGACCCCGACCCTAGACCCCAAACCACCGACCCCCTACGCAGACAACAGACCCCCGACCTCAGACCCCAGACCCCCGTCCCCATACCCCCGACCCCAGTTTGACCCCCGACCCCTGACCCCCGGCCACAGACCCCCAACTCCCGACCCCAGCCCCCAGACACCAACCCCAGACCCCAGACCCCGACCTCAGACCCAAGACCCCCGTCCCCACACCCCCGACCCCAGACGCCAGACACCTGACCCCAGACCCAGACCCCCGAACCCAGACCTGTGAACCCAGACACCCGACCACACATAGACCCCCAACACCAGACCCCAGACCCAGACCCCAAACCCCAGACCCCAGACCACCAACACCAGACCCCAGACTCCAGAGACACCAGACCCCCAACCCCAGCCTGACCCCCGACCCGCGACCCCAGGCCCCAGACCCCCAACCCCCGGCCACAGACCCCCAACTCCCGACCCCAGACCCTGACCCCAGAACCCAGACCACCGACGCCAGACCCCAGACCCCCGACATCAGACCCCAGACCCCTGTCCCCACACCCCGACCCCAGACCCCAGACACCCGACCCCAGACCCCACACCCCCAACCCCAGACCCCACACCCCCAACCCCAGACCCCACCCAGACCCCCAACCCCAGACCCCAGACCCAGACTCAGACCCCAGACCACAGACCACCGACCCCAGACCCCAGACACCCCAGACCCCTGACCCCAGCCTGACCCCCCGACCCCCGACCCCAGGCCCCAGACCCCCAATCCCCGGCCCCAGACTCTGACCCTAGATCCAGGCCCCAAAACCCAGACCCCAGACCCGAGACCCCAGACCCCAGATACCGGCCCCAGATCCCAGACCCCACACCCCCGACCCTAGACCCCAGGCCGATCCCCAGAACCCAGACCCCCGACCCCACACCCCAGACCCCAGGCACCGGCCCAGACCCCAGACCCCCAACCCCTACCCCAGACCCTGTACCCCAGAACCCAGACCCCGACCCACAACTCCAGACATGAGACCCCGACCCCAGACCCCGGCCCAGACCCCAGGCCCAAGACCACCGATCCCCAGACACAGACCCCAGACCACAGACTACCGACCCCAAACCACAGACCACCGACCCCAGACTCCAGGCTCTGGCCCCAGATCCAGACCCCAGACCCCCGAACCCACCTAGACCCCAGAACCCCAACCCCAGACCCCAGACTGAGACCCCAGACCACCGACCCAACCCAGACACCTGGTCCCCGACCCCAAACCTCAGTCCCCAGGCCCAGGCCCCAGATCCCCAGCCCCAGACACCAGATCCCCGACCCCCGACCCCAGACCCCCGACACCAGACCCTCGACACCAGACCCCAGACCCCAGACTCACGACCCCAGAACCCCAAACCCAGACCCCAGACCTCCAACCCCAGACGCCCAACACCAGACCCCAAACACCCGACCACAAACCACAGACCCCGGCCACAGACCCCAAAACCAGACCCCCGACCCCATAACAAGACCCCTGACCACAGACCCCAGACCCCCGACCTCAGACCCAGACCACGGACCCCAGACCGCAGACCCAAGACGCAAGACCCCAGCCCCTGGCCCCAGACCTCCGACCACAGATCCCAGACCCCAGACCCCTGATCCAGACCCGACCCAGATCCCAGACCCCAGACCCCGGCCCCAGACCCCCGACCCCATAACCAGACACCCGACCCCGGACCCCAGACCCCAGACCCCAGACCCCAGGCCCTGACCCCAGACCCCCGACCACAGATCCCAGACACCAGACCCCAGACCCCAGACCCCAGATCCCAGACCCCAGACCCCGGCCCCAGATCACCGACCCCCACCCCCAGACCCCCGACCCCAGACCTCCGACCGCAGACCCCAGACCCCCGACCCCCAGATCCCAGACCCTCGACCCCAGAACCCGGACCCGAGACCCCCTACCCCAGCCCCTGACCCCAGACCCAGACCCCTGACCACAGACCCCAAACCAAGACACAGATCCCCGACCATAGACCCAGACCCCGAACCTCGACCCCAGACTCCCGACTCCAGACCCCAGACCACCGGACGCCAAACCCAGGCCCCAGATCCCCGACCCCTGAACCCAGACCCCAGACCCCAGACCCAGACCCAGACCCAAACCCCAGACCCCAGACATCTGACCCCAGACCCCAGACCACATAGACTCCAGACCCCAGACCCCAGCCTGACCCCCAAGCCCCGGCCCCAGGCCCCATAACCCCGACCCCCGACCACAGACCCCAGACTCCAGACCCCAACCTGCCTGGAGAGCCTGCCCAACCCCAGACCCAGGTCCCCGACCCCAGACCCCAGATCCCAGACCCAGACACCTGACCCCCGAAACCAGACACCAGACCCCTGACCTCCACCCCAGACCCTGGCCCCACACCCCAGACCCCAGACCACAACCCCAGGCCAGACCCCTGACCCCCGACCCCAGAACCCCCAACGCCCAACCCCAGACCCCTGACCCCAGACCACAGACCCCAGGACCAGACCCCAGAAACCGGCCCCAGACCCCAGACCCCGGACCCCCGACCCCCGACCCCAGACCCAGACCCTGGCCCCAGACCCCCGACTCCAGACCCCAAACACCTGACCCCAGACCCCCGACCCCAGACCCCAACCTGCTTGGAGACCACACCCAGCCCCAGACCCCTGACCCCAGACCCCAGTCCCCAGACCTCCCACCACAGACCCCAGACCCCGACCGCAGACCCCAGACTCCAGACCCCAACCTGCCCGGAGAGCCTGCCCAACCCCAGACGCCAGACCCCCAACTCCAGACCCCAGATACCAGACGCCAGACCCCGGACCCCCGACCTCCGTCCCCTGACCCAGACCCTGGACCCAGACCCCTGACCCCCGACCCCCTACCCGAGATCCCCGACCCCAGACCCCAGACGTCAACCCATGACATCAGACCCCAGACCCCAGACCAAAGACCCCAGACCCCAGACCAAAGACTCCAAACCCCAGGCCCAAGACCCAGACCCCCAGACCCAGACCACCGACCCCAGACCACCGACCCCAGATCCAGACCACAAATCCCAGACCCCCGACCTCACCTAGACCCCAGAACCATGTCCACAGACCCCAGACCCCAGACTGAGACCCCAGACCACCGACCCAACCCAGACACCAGACCCCCGACCCCAGACCTCAGTCCCCAGGCCCAGGACCCAGACCCCAGCCCCAGACACCAGACCCCCCACACCAGACCCCCGACACCAGACCCCCGACACCAGACACCAGACCCCAGACCCACGACCCCAGACCCATGACCTGAGAACCCCAAACCCAGACCCCAGACCTCCAACCCCAGACGCCCGACACCAGACCCCAAACTCCCGACCACAAACCCCAGACCCCGGCCCCAGACCCCAGATCCCAGACCCCAAAACCAGACCCCCGACCCCAGACCCCAACCTGCCCAGAGTGCCCGCCCGACCCCAGACCCCAGACCCCGACCACACACCCCAGACCCCAGACCCCAGACCCCAGACCTCAGACCCCAGACCCCAACCTGCCCGGCGAGCCCGCCAGACCCCAGACCCCAGACCCCAGACCTCAGACCCCACACCCCAACCTGCCCGGCGAGCCTGCCAGACCCCAGACCCCGACCCCCGATCCAAGACCCCAGACCCCAGACCCCAACCTGCCCGGAGAGCCCGCCCGACACCCAACCCCCAACCCCCGATCCCAAACCACAGACCCCAGACCCCCGACCCCGGACCTCAGGACACAGACCCCAGACCCTAGGCCAGACCCCCGACCCCAGACCCCTGACCCAGGACCTCCGACCCCAGCCCGAGACTCCGACCCTAGATCCCAGACCCTCAACCCCAGAACCCGGACCCGAGACCCCCTCCCTAGCCCTGGCCCCCATCCCAGACCCCAGAACCCCGACCCCATAGCCCAGACCCTGGCCCGAGACCACAGACCCCCGACCCCGAACTCAGACCCCAGACCCCCGACCCCACACCCACGATCGCAGACCCCAGACCACCGACTGCAGACCCCAGACCACCGACCCCCGACCTCAGACCCCAGACCCCAGACCCTCGACCCCAGAACCCGGACCCGAGACCCCCTACCAGAGGCCCCCGACCCCAGACCCCAGAGCCCTGACCCCATAGCCCAGACCCTGGTCCCAGACCACAGACCCCGAAACCAGACACAGATCCCCGACCATAGACCAAGACCCCGACCCCTGACCCCAGACCCCAGACCCCAGACCCTCGACCCCAGACCCGCGAACCCAGACCCCCAACCCGTGACTACAAACCCCCGACCTCAGACCCCCGACCCCCGACCTCAGACCCCAGAACCCAGACTCCCGACCCCAACCTGCCTGGAGTGCCCGCCTAACCCCAGACCACAGACCCCAGACCCCAGACCCCAGATCCAAGACCCAGACACCTGACCCCCAAACCCAGACACCAGACCCCTGACCCCCGACCCCAGACCCATACCCTGGCCCCACACCCCAGACCCCAGATCACAACCCCAGCCCAGACCACTGACCCCTGACCATAGACCCCCAATGCCCGACCCCAGACCCCTGACCCCAGACCCCAGACCCCAGGACCAGACCCGAGAAACCGGCCCCAGATCCTGGACCCCAGACCCACACCCCCGACTCCAGACCACAGGCCGATCCCCAGACCCCACACCCCAGACACCTGACCCCAGACCCTCGACCCCAGACCCCAACCTGCTCAGAGACCACGCCCAACCCCTGACCCCTGACCCCAGACCCCAGACCCCAGTCCCTGGACCCCCGACCACAGACCGCAGACCCAAGACTCCAGACCCCAACTTGCCCAGAGAGCCCGCCCAACCCCAGATGCCAGACCCCCGACCCCAGACCCCAGACCTCAGACCCCCAACCTCCGACCCCAGACCCAGACCCTGGCCCCAGACCTCTGACCCCCGACCCTCTACCCCAGAGCCCCTACCCCAGACCCGAGACCCCGACCCACGACCTCAGACCCCAGACCCCAGCCCCAGACCCCAGACCAAAGACCCCAGACCCCAGACCAAAGACCCCAGATCCCAGGCCCAAGACCCAGACTTCCAGACCCAGACCCCAGACCACCGACCACCGACACCAGACCACAGGCTCTGGCCCCAGATCCAGACCCCAGACACCCGACCCCACCTAGACCCCAGAACCCCGTCCACAGACCCCAGACCCCAGACCGAGACCCCAGACTCCCGACACCAGACCCCCGACCCCAGACCTCAGTCCCCAGGCCCAGGCCCTAGATCGCAGCCCCAGACACCAGACCCCCGACATCAGACCCCAGACCCCCGACCCCAGACACCAGACCCCCGACACCAGACCCCAGACCCATGACCCCAGTCCCATGACCCCAGAACCCCAAAGTCAGACCTCCAACCCCAGACACCCAACACCAGACCCCAAACTCCCGACCACAAACCCCAGACCCCGGCCCCAGTCCCCAGACCCCCGAACACAGACCCCAGATCCCCGACCCCAGACCCCCGACCACAGACCCCAGACCCCCGACCCCAGACCCCTGACCCAAGACCCCAGACCCCCGGCCCCAGACCCCCGACCACAGATCCCAGACCCCCGACCCCTGATCCAGACCCAACCCCAGATCCCAGACCCCAGACCCCGGCACCAGACCCCAGACCACAGAACCAAGACCCAAGACCCCAGACCCTTGACCCCCAACCCCAGACCTCAGACCCCAGACCCCAACCTGCCCAGAGAGCCCGCCCGACCGCAGACCCCAGACCCTGACCCCCGAACCAAGACCACACACCCCAGACCCCATCCTGCCCATAGAGCCCGCCCCACACCCGCCCCACAACCCCCGATCCCAGACCCCAGACCCCTGACCCCAGACCTCAGGACACAGACGCCAGACCCCAGGACATAGACCCCAGACCCTAGGCCCAGACCCCAGACCCCTGACCCCGGACCCCGACCCCAGATCCCAGACCCTCGACCCCAGAACCCAGACCCGAGACCCCCTACCCCAGGCCCCCGACCCCACACGCCCAACCACATAGCCCAGACCCTGGTCCCAGACCACAGACGCCGAACCCAGACATAGACCCCCAACCACAGACCCAGACCCCTGACAACAGACCCCAGACCCCAGACCACCGACCCCCAACCCCAGACCAAAGACCCCCGACCCCGAATTCAGACCCCAGACCCCCGACCCCACACCCTGGGCGCCAGACCCCAGACCACTGACCCCCAACCCCAGACCCACGACCCCCAATCCCAGACCCCAGACCCCCGACCCCACCCAGACCCCCAACCCCAGACCCCAGACCCAGACCCAGACCCCAAACCCAAGACCCCGGACCACTGACCCCAGACCCCAGACCCCAGAGACCCCAGACCCCCAACCCAAGCCTGACCCCCGACCCCCGACCCCAGACCCCAGACCCTGACCCTAGACCCAGGCCCCAAACCACAGACGCCCGAACCCAAACCCCAGACCCGAGACCCCAGACCCCAGAAACCGGCCCCAGACCCCAGAACCCTGACCCCACCCCCACACCCCCGACCCTATACCCCAGGCCGATCCCCAGAACCCAGACCCCCGACCCCAGACCCCTGAACCCACCCAAACCCCCAACCCCAGACCTCAGAGCCAGACCCAGACCCAGACCCCAAACCCGACCCCAGACCACCGACCCCAGACCTCACACCCCAGAGACCCCAGACCCCCGACCCAAGCCTGACCCCCGACCCCCGACCCCAGGCCCCCAACCCCCAACTACAGACCCCCGACCCCCGACCCCGGACCCCCGACTGTGGGGCACGTCACATCAAAGGTAAAAGGCCTACCTCATGGCCCAGTGCTCACTTCCTGGTTTTGGAGATCCAGCCTGCCTGTCTCCTGGTTGGGAGGTTTGGCTATGGTTTGTGATGTAAAATAAGGCTACCGCGAACCCATGGATTGGCCTCGCAGCCCTCTCTGACCGCACCTACCTCCCCCTGTCCTGCCTACTTTTATGTTAATAGATTCCTGTTTCTTACTTTAGCCACTGGTATCTTCCCATTAAATGAGTCTGCTGTGACATTCTCCCTGGCACGTCTGTGTCTTCCCTCTGGAGAAGGGAGGGCTGGGTGAAGGCGGCCAGCCGGCCCTATCCTTTCTCGGTCTCATCTTAGTCGGGGCGTGTTCTCTTTGCCCTTCCTGCTGGTCAGGAGGCAATGAGTGCTAAAAACCCCGACACCCGACCACAGACCCCAGATCCCAGACCCCATACCATGAACCCAGACCCCAGACTCCAGACCCCCACCTGCCTGGAGAGCCCACCCAACCCCAGACCCCAGACCCCGACCCCAGACCCCAGACCCCAGACCCCAACCTGCCCGGAGAGCCCGCCCGAACCCCGACCCCCGACCCCCGACGCCCGATTCCAGACCCCAGACCACTGACCCCAGACCCACGAACCCAGACCCCCAACCCCAGACCCCTGACCCCAGACCTCCGACCCCAGATCCCAGACACCAGACCCCCAATCCCCCGGCCCCAGACCACAGACCCCGAACCCAGACACAGACCCCTAACCATAGAAGCAGACCTCCGACCCCCGACCCCAGACCTCTGAACCCAGACATCAGACCCAGATCCCAGACCACACCCAGACCCCAGACCCCAGACCGCCAACCCCCGACGCCAGACCCCAGACCCCAGATACCTGACCCCAGACCCCCAAGCCCAGACCCGCAAACCCAACCCCCGACCCCAGGCCCCAGACCCAGACCCCAAACCCCAGACCCCAGAACACAGACCCCAGGCCCCAGAGACCCCAGACCCCCGACACCAGCCTGACCCCCAACCCCCGGACACAGACCCCTGACTCCCGACCCCAGACCCTGACCCAGACCCCAGACCCCAGACCACTGACCACCAACCCCAGACCGCCGACCTCAGACCCAGATCCCTGTCTCCACACCCCCGACCCCAGACCCCATCCCCAGACTCCAGACCCCAGACCCAGATCCAGACCCCAAACCCCAGACCACTGACCCCAGACCCCAGACACCAGAGACCTCAGAGCCCGACCCCACCCAGACCCCCAACCCCAGACCCCAGACCACCGACCCCAGACCACAGACCCCAGAGACCCCAGACCCCAGATCCCAGCCTGACCCCCGACCCACGACCCCAGGCCCCAGACCCCCAAACCCCAGCCACAGACCCCTGACTCATGCCACCAGACCCCAGACCCTGACCCTAGTCCCAGGCCCCAAACCCCAGACTCCCGAACCCAATCCCCAGACTCGAGACCCCAGACCCCAGAAACCGGCCCCAGACCCCCAACCCCAGACCCCAAATCCCCGACCCCAGATCCCAGGCCGATCCCCAGACCCCAGACCCTGACTCCAGACCCCAGACCCTAAACCCCAGGCACCGGCCCCAGACCCCAGATCCCCGACCCCCAACCCCCTACCCCAGACCCCCTACCCCAGACCCAAGACCCCGTCCCATGACTCCAGACCCCAGACCCCGACCCCAGACCCCGGCCCCAGGCCCTAGACCAAGTACCCCAGACCCAGACCCCAGACCACAGAACACCGACCCCAGACCACAGACCACCGACCCAGACCCCAGTCTTTGGCCCCAGATCCAGACCCCAGGCCCCGGCCCCACCTAGACCCCAGAACCCCATCCCCAGAACCCAGACCGAGACCCCAGACGACCGACCCAACCCAGACACCAGACCCCCGACCCCAGACCTCAGTCCCCAGGCCCAGGCCCCAGCCCCCAGCCCCAGACCCCAACCCCAGACCCCGGACATTGGACCCCGGCCCCAGACCCCAGTAACCCAACCCCAGACCCCCGACCCCATTCCCCAGACCCCCGAACCCAGACTCAAGAGCACTGACCACAGACCCCAGTCCCAAGCCCAAACCCATGACCCCAGACCCCAGAACCCCTATCCAGACCTCCGACCCCTGACCCCAGACCCAGACCCCATACACCCAACGCCAGACCCCAGACCCCCGACCCCCGACCCGACCCCGGCCCCAGATCCCAGACCCCCGACACCAGACCCCGTACACCAGACCCCAGACCCCAGACCCACGACCCCAGAACCCCAAACCCAGACCTCCAACCCCAGACGCCCGACACCAGACCCCAAACTCCCGACCACAAACCCCAGACCACAGACCCCCGATGCCCGACCACCGACCCCAGACCCCCGACCCCCGACCCCAGACCCCAGGCCCAGACCCCCAACCTAAGACCCAGACCCGACCCCATAACCCAGACCCCTGACACCAGACCCCAGATCCCCAACCCTGACCCCAACCCCAAACCCCGGACATCGGACCCCACCCCAGACCCCAGTATCCCGACCCCAGAACCCCAACCCCATTCCCTAGACCCACGAACCCAGACTCAAGACCACCGACCACAGACCCCAGTCCCAAGCCCCAGACCCATGACCCCAGACCCCAGAACCCCTACCCAGACCCCCGACCCCCAACCCCAGACCCAGACCTCAAACACCAACGCCGGACCCCAGACCCCCGACCCCTGACTCTCGACCCCCAACCCCAGACCCCTGCCACCAGACCGCAGACCGCAGACCCCAGACCCCAGGCCCCCTATCCCAGACCCCAGACCCCAGACCCCAGGCACCGGCCTCAGACCTCAGACCCCAGACCCCTGACCCCGGACCCCTGACCCAGACCTCCGACCCACGACCTCCGACGCCCTACCGCTGACCCCCTACCACCAACCCCCTACCCCAGACCCCGACCCTCAATTCCAGACCCCAGACCCCAGAACCAGACTCCTGACCCCATAACCAGACCTCTGACCCCAGTCCCCAGACCAAAGACCCAGACCCCAGGTCCAAGACCCAGACCCCCAGACCCACACCCCAGACCACAGACCACCGACCCTAGACCCCAGGCTCTGGCCCCAGATCCAGACCCCAGACCGAGACCCCAGGCCACTGACCCAACCCAGACACCAGACTCCCGACCCCAGACCCCAGTCTCCAGGCCCAGGCCCCAGCCCCCAGCCCCAGACACCAGACCCCCGACTCCAGACCCCCGACCCCAGACCCCATAGCCCCAACCCCAGACCCCCAGCACCAGACCCCAGACCCCCAAACCCCAAACCCCAAACCCAGACCACAGACCTCAGACCCCAGACTCCCAACACCAGACCCCAAACTCCCGACCCCAAACCCCAGACCCAGGCCCCAGACCCCAGACCCCTGACACCATAACCAGACCTCTGACCCCAGACCCCCGACCCCCGACCACAGACACCTGACCACAAACCCCCGACCCCAGACCCCAGATCCCTGATCCAGACCCGACACCAGATCCCAGACCCCAGACCCCGGCCCCAGACCCCAGATCCTAGACCCAAGACCCCAGACCCCTGACCGCAGACCTCAGACCTCAGACCCCAGACCCTAACCTGCCCAGAGAGCCTGCCCGACCCCAGACCCCAGACCCCGACCTCCGAACCAAGACTCCAGACCCCAACCTGCCCGGAGAGCCCGCCCGATCCCCAACCCCCGACCCCCAATCCCAGACCCCAGACCCAGACACCTGACCCGAGAACACAGACCCCAGACCCCAGGCCCAGACCAAAGACCCTGAACCCAGACAGACCCCCGAACATAGACCCAGACCCCCGACCCCTGATCCCAGACCCAGATGCCATACACCCGACGCCAGACCCCAGTACCCAGACCCCCGACCCTCGACCCCCGACCCCAAACCCCCGCCACCAGACCGCAGACCCCAGACCCCAGACAGTGACCCCAGACCCCAGACCGTGGCCCCAAACCCCAGACCCCAGACCCCAGACCCCAGACCCAGGCCCAGACACCAGACCCCCAACCCAGACCCCCAACAGCAGATCCCCGACACCAGACCCCTGACACCAGACCCCGGACCCCAGACCCTAGAACCCCAAACCCAGAACCCCTACCCCAGACCCCAGTCACCAGACCCCAGATCCCCGACCCCCGACCCCAGACCCAGACCCCAGAGCCCCGACCCCAGATGCAGACCCCAGACCCCCAATCCCACCTAGACCCCAGAACCCCATCCCCAGTCAGTCCCCAGACCCCAGACCGAGATCCCAGACCACCGACCCAACCCAGACACCAGACCCCTGACCCCAGACCACAGTCCCCAGGCCCAGGTCCCAGACCCCAGCCCCCAGCCCCAGACACCAGACCCCCGACCCCAGACCCCAGACCACAGACCCCAAACCTCCGACCCAGACCCCCGACACCAGACCCCAGACCCCAGACCCAGACCTCAGATACTTGACCCCAGACATCTGACCCAGACCCCTGACCCCAAACCCCAGACACCAGAACCCCAAACCCAGACTCCAGACCTCAGACCCCAGACTCCCGACACCAGACCCCAAACTCCTGGCCCCAGACCCCAGACCCAGACCCCCAACTCCAGACCCAGACCCCCAACCCCAGACCCAGACCCCCGACCCCAGACCCCAGAACCCAGACCCCCGACCACAGATCCCAGACCGCCGACCCCAGACCCCACCCAGAACCCAGACACCCGACAACCAACCCCCGACCCCAGACATCCCACCACCAACCCATGACCCCATACCCAGACCCCCGACCCCAGACCCCAGACCCCAGACACACACCCCAGACCCAGACCCCCGACCCCAGACACCCAACCACCGACCCACGACCCCATACCCAGACCTCTGACCCCAGACCCCAGACCACCGGCCCCAGACACAAGACCCCAGTCCCCGACCCCAGACACCAGACCTCGACCCCAGACCCCCGACACCAGACCCCAGACCCAGACCTCAGATGGTTGACCCCAGACACCCGACCCCAGACCCCTGACCCCAAACCCCAGACACCAGAACCCCAAACCCAGACCCCAGACCTCAGACCCCAGATTCCCGACACCAGACCCCAAACTCCCGGCCCCAGACCCAGACCCCTAACCCCAGACCCAGACCCCCGACCCCAGACCCCAGACCCCCGACCCCAGACTCCCAAGCACCTACCCACGACCCCATACCCAGACCTCTGACCCCAGACCCCAGACCCCAGACCCCCGGCCCCAGACCCAAGACCCCAGTCCCCGACCCCAGACCCCAGACCTCGACCCCAGACCCCCGACACCAGACCTCAGACCCAGACCCCCGACACCTACTCCAGACCCATGATGCCAGACCCCTGACCCCACAGCCCAGACCCCCTACCCCTGACCCCCAACCCAGGCCCCTGACCCGCAACCCCTGGCCACAGACCCCGGACCCCCGACCCCAGACCCCAGATCCCCGACCCCCGACCCCCTACATCAAACCCCAGACCCCCGTCCCCACACCTCAGACCCCAGACACCTGACCCCAGACCCCACACCCCCGACCCCAGACCCCACACCCCCGACCCCAGACTCCACACCCCCGACCCCAGACCCCACCCACACCCCCAACCCCAGACCCCAGATCCAGACCCAGACCCCAAACCCCAGACCCCAGACGACCGACCCCAGCCCCCAGAGACCCCACACCCCCGACCCCAGCCAGACCCCCAACCCCAGGCCCCAGACCCCAGACCCCCAACCCCTGGCCACAGACCTACGACTCCTGACCCCAGACCCTGACCCTAGACCCAGGCCCCAAACCCCAGACTCCTGAACCCAAACCTCAGACCCGAGACCCCAGACCCCAGACCCCCGACCCCAGACCCCACACCCTGACCCTAGACCCCAGTCCGATGCCCAGAAAGCAGACTTCCGACCCCAGACCCCAGACCCCGGTCACCGGCCCCAGACCCCAGACCCCAGACCCCCGATCCCCTACACCAGACCCCAGACCCCGACCCACGACTCCAGACCCCAGACCCCGGCTCCAGACCCCAGACCTAGACTCCACCTAGACCCCAGAACCCCCAACCCCAGACCACAGACCACCGACCTCAGACCCCAGGCTCTGGCCCCAGATCCAGACCCCAGACCCCAGACTCCCGACCCCACCTAGACCCCAGAACCCCCAACCCCAGGCCCCAGACCGACACCACAGACCACCGACCCAACCCAGACACCAGACCCCCGACCCCAGACCCCCGACACCAGACCCCAGACTCACGACCCCAGAACCCCAAATCCAGACCCCAGACCTCCAACACCAGACGCCCGACACCAGACCCCAAACTCCCAACCACAAACCCCAGTCCCGGGCCCCAGCCCCCCGACTCCAGACACCAGCCCCCCGACCACATACCCCAGACCCCAGAACCCAGACCCAGACCACAGACCCCAGACCCAAGACCCCAGGCCCCGGCCCCAGACCCCTGACCACAGATCCCAGACTCCATACCCCAGTCCTCTGATCCAGACCCGAGCCAGATCCCAGGCCCCAGACCCCAGACCCCAGGCCCCTGACCCCATAGCCCAGACCCTGGCCCCAGACCACAGACCCCGAAACCAGACACAGATCCCCGACCATAGACCCAGACCCCCGACCCCAGACCCCAGACCACCGACCACCAACCCCAGACCCCCGACCCCAGACCCTCGACCCCAGACCCACAAACCCAGACCCCCCGACCCCAACCAGACCCCCAGACCCACACCCACACCCCAAACCCCAGACCTCAGACCACTGACCCCAGCCCCCCAACCCCAGCCTGACCCCCAACCCCAGACCCCAGGCCCCAGACCCTCAACCCCCGACTACAGACCCCCGACCCCCTACCTCAGACCCCCGACCCCCGACCTCAGAACCCGACCCCCGACCACAGACCCCAGACCCCAGACTTCAGACCCCAACCTGCCTGGAGAGCCCGCCCAACCCCAGACCCCAGACCCCAGATCCCAGACCCCCGAACCCAGACACCAGACCCCTGACCCCCGACCCCAGACCCAAACCCTGGCCCCACACCCCAGACCCCAGACCACAACCCCAGGCCCAGACCCCTGATCCCCGACCACAGAACCCCAATGCCCGACCCCATACCCCTTACCCCAGACCCCAGGACCAGACCCCAGAAACCGGCCCCAGACCGCAGACCCCACACCCCCGACTCCAGACCCCAGGCCAATACCCAGACCCCAGACCCCTGACCCCAGACCCCCGACCCCAGACCCCTGACCCCAGACCCCCGACCCCAGACCCCAATCTGCCTGGAGAGCCCACCCAACCCCAGACACCAGACCCCCGACCCCAGACACCAGACCCAGATACCAGACCCCAGATCCCGACCCTCGACCTCCGACCCCAGACCCAGACCCCTGACCCCCGACCCCCTACCCCAGACCCCGACCCATGACCTCAGACCCCAGACCCCAGACCCAGGCCCCAGACTCCAGACCAAAGACCCCTGACCCCAGGCACAAGACCCAGACCACCAGACCCAGACCCCAGACCACAGACCACCGATCCCAGACCGCAGACTCTGGCCCCAGATCCAGACCCCCAACCCCAGATCCCAGATCAAAGACCCCAGACCCCAGGCTCTGGCCCCAGATCCAGACCCCAGACCCCTGACAACACCTAGATCCCAGAACCCTGTCCCCCGACCCCAGACCCCAGACCGAGACCCCAGACCACCTATCCAACCCAGACCCAGACCCCTGAACCCAACCCTAGTCCCCAGGCCCAGGCCTCAGACCCCAGCCCCAGACGCTCGACCCCAGACCCCACACCTCAGACCTCCGACCCCAGACACCAGACCCCAGAACCCAGGCCCAGACCCCAGATGCCTGACCCCAGATCCTGACCCCAGACACCCGACCCCAGACCCCACACCCCAGAACCCCAAATCCAAACCCCAGACCTCCAACCCCAGGCTCCCGACACCAGACCTCAGACCCCGGCCCCAAACCCCAGATCCCGGCCACAAACCCCAGACCCCGGCCCCAGACCCCCGACCCCAGACCAAGACCCCAGACCACATACCCAGACCCCCGACCCCAGACCCCACTCAGACCCCAGACCCCCGACCACTGACCCCGACCCAGACACCTGACCAACGACCCACGACCCCAGACTCCAGGACCCGGCCCCAGACCCCAGACCCCAGACCACCGACCCCAGACCCAAGACCCCAGTCCCCAACCCCAGACCCCAGACACCCGACCCCCGACCCCCGACCCCTGACACCAGAACACAGACCCCAGACCTCTGACCCCAGACCCCCGACACCGGACCCCAGACCCCGACCCCAGACCCTGACCCCAGACCCCAGACCCCAGCCCCAGACCCCAGACCCAGACCCCCGATCCCAGACTCTGAAGCCAGACCCCAGACACCCGAACCCAAACACCAGACTCAAACCCCAGACCCCAGTCCCCGCCCAGACCCCAGACCCCTGACCACAGACCCCAGACTCCTGACCCCAGACCCAGGACACAGACCCCAGACCCCAGGCCCAGACGCCAGACCCCAGACCCCTGACCCCAGACCTCCGACCCCAGATCCCAGACCCTCGACCCCAGAACCTGGACCCAAGACCCCCTACCCCAGGCCCCCGACCCCAGATCCCGGACCCCTGACCCTATAGCCCAGACCCCAGCCCCAGACCACAGACCCCGACCCCAGACCCCAGACCCCAAACCCAGACACAGACCCCCGACCCCACACCTCCGACCTCAGACCCCTGACCCCAGACCCCTGACCCCAGACCTTCGACCCCAGATCCCAGACCCTCGACCCCAGAACCTGGACCCAAGACTCCCTACCCCAGGCCCCCGACCCCAGATCCCGGACCTCCGACCCCATAGCCCAGACCCCAGCCGCAGCCCACAGACCCCGACCCCAGACCACAGACCCCGAACCCAGACCCAGACCCCCGACCCCACACCCCCGACCTCAGACCCCTGACCCCCGACCTCAGACCCCAGACCCCCGACTTCACCCAGACCCCCAACCCAAGACCCCAGACCCAGACCCCAAACCCCAGACCACCGACCCCAGACCCCAGAGACCCCAGACTTCCGAGCCCAGCCTGACCCCCGACCCCAGGCCCCAGACCCCAACCCCCGACTACAGACCCTCGACCCCCGACCCCCGACCCCAGACCCAGACCCCAGATCCCATACCCAGTCACCTGACCCCCGAACCCAGACACCAGACCCCCGACCACCGACCCCAGACCCAGACCCCAGACCACCGACCCCAGACCCCAGGCTCCGGCCCCAGATCCAGATCTCAGACCCCCGACCCCACCTAGACCCCAGAACCCCATCCCCAGACCCCTGACCCCAGACTGAGACCACAGACTGTTGGGGGCCGAGTAATGCCATTCTAACAACTTTCTGCTGAGACCTGTAGTAGGGGTAAACAAGTGGACCTCTTTATCCTGCTCACCTGTTGTGCTGATAGGCTCCCACACCCAATATAACGAGGGGAGTTTTAGAGAGATTCCTGCCTTGATGAAGCTGCATGGCGTCTCTGTTCTTGCTCCGGGGAAGCAAGGCTGAGTGCGGGAGGCCAGTGGGCCCTCTCCTCTCACAGCTTGGACTGGTTGGGTGTGCTTTTTCCCATCCCTCCTCAAGAGGGACTGGGGACGAAGGACCCCGACAACAGACCGACCCAACCCAGATATCAGACCCCAGACCCCACTCCCCAGGCACAGGCCCAAGACCCCAGCCACACACAGCAGACCCCCAAACCCAGACCCCCAACACCAGACCCCAGACTCCAGACCCAGACACCAGACGCCCAAACCCAGACCCCTGACCCCCGAACCGAGACCCCAAAACCGCAAACCCAGACCCCAGACTCCAAACCCAGACTCCCAAAACCAGACCCCAAACTCCCGACCACAAACCCAAGACTCCGGCGCCAGACCCCAGACCCCAGACCCCTGACCCCATACCCAGACTCAGACCCCAAACCCCAGACCCCCGACCACCGACCCAAGACCCCAGACCCCAGAGACCCCAGACCCCCGACCCCAGACTGACTCCTGACCCCAGGCCCCAGACCCCCAACCCCTGGCCACAGATCCCCGACTCCCGACCCCAGACCCCAGACCCCAGACACCCGACCCCAGACCCCACACCCCAGACCCGAGACCCCAGGCCGATCCCCAGACCCCAGGCACCGGCCCCAGACCCTCTACCCCAGACCCACGAATACAGACCTCAGCCTGACCCCCGACCCCAGGCCCCAGACCCCCAACCCCTGGCCACAGACCCCCAACTACCGACCCCAGACCCCAGACCCTGACCCTAGACCCAGGCCCCAAACCCCAGACCTGAGACCCCAGACCCCAGAAACCGGCCCCAGACCCCAGACCCCCAACCCCAGACCCCACACCCCCGACCCTAGACCCCAGGCCAATCCCCAGACCCCAGGTACCGGCCCCAGACCCCCTACCCAAGACCCACAAATACAGACCCCAGACCAAAGACCCCAGACCCCAGGCCCAAGACCCAGACCCCAGACCACAGACCACCGCCCCAGATCCAGACCCCAGACCTCCAGCCCCAGACTCCCGACACCAGACCCCAAACTCCTGACCCCAAACCCCAGACGCCAACCACAGACCCCAGACCCCCGACCCCAGACCCCAGACCCTAGACCCCCTACCACAGACCCCAGACCCCAGACCCTTGACCCCAGACACAGAACCCAGACCCCTGACCCCACTCAGACCCCAGACACCCGACCAACGACCCACGACCCCAGACTCCAGAACCCGGCCCCAGACCCAAGACCACCGACCCCAGACCCAAGACCCCAGTCCCAGACCCCAGACACCCGACCCCTGACACCAGACCCCAGACCTCCAACCCCAGACCCCTGAACTCCGACCCCTACCCTTACCCCTAACCCTAACCCTAACCCTAACCATACCCCTAACCGTAACCCTAAATCTAACCATAACCCTACCTGTAACCGTAACCCTAACCCTAACCCTACACCTGACCCTAACCCTAATTCGAACCCTCCCCCTAATGCTAACCCTAACCCTAAACCTAACCCTACGCCTAACTGTAACCCTAACCCTAACCCTAACCCTACCCTAACCCTAACCCTAACCCTAATCCTAACCCTAACCCTAACCCTAAACCTACCCCTAACGCTAACCCTAACCCTACCCTAACCCTGTACCTAACCCTACCCTTAAGCCTAACCCTACCTCTAACCCTACCCCTAACCCTACCCCTAACCCAACACCTAACCCTAAGCCTAACCCTAACCCTAACCCTAACCTTAACCCTAACCCTACCGCTAACCCTAATCCACACCCTACGACTACCCCTACCTCTAACCCTAACCCTAACTCTACCCCTAACTCTAATCACACCCCTAACGCTAACCCTAACCCTAACCCTAACCCTACCATTAACCGTAACCCTACCCCTAACCCTAACCCTACCCTTACCCCTAACCCTATCCCTAACCCTAACCCGAACCCTAAAACCCTAACCCTAACCATACCCCTACCCCTACCCCTAACCTAACCCTAACTCTAACCCAACCCTTAACCCTATTCCTACCACTCACTCTAACCCTAAACCTAACCCTAACCCTACCCCTAACCCGAACCTGAACTCTAACCCTAATCCTATCCCTAACCCTAACTGTACCCCTACCCCTACCCCTAACCCGAACACAACCCCTAACCCTCACCCTTCCCCTAACCTTACCCCTACCACAAACCCTAACCATAACCCTACCCCTAACGTTAACCCTACCATTAACCCTAAACCTAACCCTAACCCTAACCCTACCCCTAACCCTAACCCTACCCCAACCCCTAACCCTAACTCTAGCCCTACCCCTACCCCTACCCCAATCCCTAACCCTAACCATAACCCTAACCCTACCCCTAAAGCTAACCCTAACACTAACCCTAAACCTACCCCTAACGCTAACCCTACCCCAACCCTAAACCTAATCCTAACCCTCACCCTACCCCTAACCTTACCCCTACCACTAACCCTAAACATAACCTAACCCCTAACGCTAACCCTACCCCAACCCTAAACCTAAACCTAACCCTAACCCTACCCCTAAACTGAACTCTAGCCCTACCCCTACCCCTAGCCCAATCCCTAAACCTAACCCTAACCCTATCCCTAATCCTACCCCTACCACTAACCTTAAACTTAACCCTAACCCTACTCCTAACCCTAACCCTAACCCTAAACCTAACCCTAACTGTACCCCTACCCCAACCCCTAACACTACCCCTACCACTAACCCTAACCCTAACCCTAACCGTAACCCTAACCCTAACCATACCCCTAACCGTGACCCTAAATCTAACCCTAACCCTACCTCTAACCGTAACCCTAACCCTAACCCTAACCATACCCCTGACCCTAACCCTAACCCTAACTCTACGCCTAACCCTACCATACCCCTAACCCTACCCCTACCCTTAAAGCCAACCATAACCCCAACCCTACCCTTAACCATAACCCTAACCCTAACCATACCCCTAACGCTAACCCTAACCCTAACCCTAACCCTACCCCTAACCGTAGCCCTAAACCTAAACCTAAGCCTAACCCTAACCCTACCCCTAACCCTAACCCTAAAACCCTAACCCTAACCCTACCCTTGCCCCTACCCCTAACCTAACCCTAACCCTAACCCTAACCCTACCCTAACCCTAACTTAACCCTAACCCTAGCCCTAACCATACCCCTAACACTAACCCTAACCCTACCACTAACCCTAACCCTAAAGCTAACCCTAACCCTACCCCTACCCCTACCCCTAACCTAACCCTAGCCCTAACCCTAACCCTACCCCTAACACTACCCCTAACCTTACCACTAACCCAAGCCCTAACCCTACCCCTAACCCTAACCCTAACCCTACCGCTAACCCTAAACCTAACCCTAACCCTAACCCTAACCGTGCCACTAAGACTAACCCTACCCCTAAACCCACCCCTAACCCTAAAACTAACCCTCACCCTAACCCTAACCCTAACCCTACCCCTAACCCTCACCCTAACCCTAACCCTAACCCTAACCGTGCCACTAAGCCTAACCCTACCCCTAACCCCACCCCTAACCCTAACCCTGACCCTAAGCCTAAATCTAACCCTAACTGTAACCCTAACCATAACCATAACACTCCCCATAATGCTAACCCTAACCCTAAACCTAACCCTACGCCTAACCGTAACCCTAACCCTAACCCTACCCTAACCCTAACCCTAACCCTAATCCTAACCCTAAACCTGACCCTACCCCTAACCCTAACCCTACCCCTAAAGCTAACCCTAACCCTAACCCTAACCCTACCCCTAACCCTAACTCTAGCCCTACCCCTACCCCTAGCCCAATCCCTAAACCCAACCCTAACCCTAACCCTATCCCTAACCCTACCCCTACCACTAACCTTAACCTTAACCCTAACCCTACTCCTAACCCTAACCCTAACCCTAAACCTAACCCTAACTGTACCCCTACACCTACCCCTAACCCTACCCCTACCACTAACCCTAACCCTAACCCTAACCGTAACCCTAACCCTAACCATACCCCTAACCGTGACCCTAAATCTAACCCTAACCCTACCTCTAACCGTAACCCTAACCCTAACCCTAACCCTACCCCTGACCCTAACCCTAACCCTAACTCTACGCCTAACCCTACCATACCCCTAACCCTACCCCTACCCTTAAAGCCAATCATAACCCCAACCATACCCTTAACCATAACCCTAACCCTAACCCTAACCATACCCCTAACCCTAACCCTAACCCTAACCCTAACCCTACCCCTAACCGTAGCCCTAAACTTAAACCTAAGCCTAACTTTAACCCTAACCATAACCCTAACCCTAAAACCCTAACCCTAACCCTACCACTACCCCTACCCCTAACCTAACCCTAACCCTAACCCTACCCCTAACCCTAACCTAACCCTAACCCTAGCCCTAACCATACCCCTAACCCTAACCCTAACCCTACCACTAACCCTAACCATAAACCTAACCCTAACCCTACCCCTACCCCTGCCCCTAACCTAACCCTAGCCCTAACCCTACCACTAACCCAAGCCCTAACCCTACCCCTAACCCTAACCCTACCCCTACTCCTAACCCTAAACCTAACCCTAACCCTAACCCTAACCCTAACCGTGCCACCAAGCCAAACCCTACCCTTAACCCCACCCCTAACCCTAACACTAACCCTCACCCTAACCCTAACCCTAACCCTACCCCTAACCCTCACCCTAACCCTAACCCTAACCCTAACCCTAACCCTAACCCTAACCGTGCCACTAAGCTTAACCCTACTCCTAACCCCACCCCTAAACCTAACCCTGACCCTAAGCCTAAATCTAACCCTAACTGTAACCCTAAACCTAACCATAACCCTCCCCATAATGCTAACCCTAACCCTAAACCTAACCCTACGCCTAACCGTAACCCTAACCCTAAACCTACCCTAACCCTAACCCTAACCCTAAACTTAATCCTAACCCTAAACCTGACCCTACCCCTAACCCTAAACCTAAACCTACCCCTACCCCTAAAGCTAACCCTAACCCTAACCCTACCCCTACCCCTAACCCTAACTCTAGCCCTAGCCCTACCCCTACCCCAATCCCTAACCCTAACCATAAACCTAACCCTACCCCTAAATCTAACCCTAACACTAACCCTAAACCTACCACTAACGCTAACCCTAACCCTATCCCTAACCCTAAATGTACCCCTACCCCTACCCCTAACCCGAACACTAATCCTAACCCTAAACCT
>JANJXV010000025.1:26878609-26893609 GCA_024803745.1 Megascapheus bottae
CCTAACCCTAACCAGTAACCCTAACCCTAACCTTAACCCTAACCCTACCCCTAACCCTAACCCTAAATCTAACCGTAACCCTAACCCTAACCCTAACCCTAACCCTACCCTAACCCTAACACTAACCCTACCCCTAACCATAACCCTAACCCTAACCATACCCCTAACGCTAACCCTACCCCTACACCTAACCCTAACCCTAACCATGCCCCTACCCCTACCCCTAACCCTACCCCTACCCCTAACCGTAACCCTAACCCTAATCCTAACCATACCCATAAATCTACCCCTAATCCTAAACCTAACACTAACCCTAACCCTACCCCTAAACCTAACCCTAACCCTAACCCTACCCCTACCCCTAACCCTACCCCTAACCCTAACGTAAAAACCCTAACACTAACCCTACCCCTACCCCTAACCCTGACCCTAAACCTACTCCTACCCCTAACCCTAAGGCTAACCCTAACCCTAACTGTATCCCTACCCCTACCCCTAACCCGTACCCTACCACTAACCCTAACCCTAACCCTAACCCTACCTCTAACCGTAACCCTAACCCTAACCCTAACGCTACCCTAACCCTAACTCTAACCCTAACCCTAATCCTAAACCTAACCTTAAACCTACCCCTACCCCTACGCCTACCCCTACCCCTAACCCTACCCCACCACTAACCCTAACCCCAACCCTACCCCTAACATTAATCCTACTCCTAACACTACACCTAACCCTAACCCTAACCCTAACGCTACCCCTAACAGTAACCCTAACCCTAACCGTAACCCTCCCCCTAACGCTAACCCTAACCCTAACCCAAAACTTAACCCTAACCCTAACCCTAAACTTACCCCTAATCCTATCCCTAACCCTAACCCTAACCCTACACCTAACCGTAACCGTAACCATAACCCTAACCCTAAGCCGACCCTAACCCTAACCCTAACCCTAATCCTAACCCGAACCCCACCCCTAACCCTAACCCTAACCCTAACCCTAACTCTACCCCTACCGCTAACCACAAACCTAAGCCTAAACCTACCCCTAACGCTAACCCTAACCATAACCCTGAACCTAACCCTAACCCTACCCCTAACAATAAAGCTAACCATAACCCTAACCCTTCCCCTAACCTTAACCCTAAACCTACCCCTAAAGCTAACCCCAACCCTAATCCTAACCATACCCTTAAAGGTGACCCTAACCCTAAGCCTAACCATAACCCTAATGCTAAATCTAACCCTAACCCTAACCCTAACCCTACCCCTACCCCTAAACCTAAACCTAACCCTAACCCTACACCTAACCGTAACCCTAACTCTAACCCTAACCCTACCCCTAACCGTAACCCTAACCCTAACCATAACCCTAGCCCTAACGCTAAACCTAACCCTAACCCTAACATTAACCGTACCACTAAGCCTACCCCTACCCCTAACCCCACCCCTAACCCTAACCCTGACCCTAAGCCTAACCCTACCCCTAACCGTAACCCTAACCCTAACCCTAACCCTAACCCTCCCCCTAATCCTAACCCTAACCCTAACCCTACCCCTACCCCTACCCCTATCCGTAACCCTAACCCTAAACCTAACCTTAACGGTGACCCTAACCCTAACCCTAACCCTACTTATAACTCTAAATCTAACCCTAAACCTAACCATACCCCTAACCCTAACCCTAACCCTAAACCTAACCTTAACCTAACCATACCCATAACGCTAACCCTAACCCTAACCCTACCCCTACCCCTACCCCTAACCCTAACCCAAACCCTAACCCTAACCATAACCCTGACCCTAACTGTAACCCTAACCCGAAACCTAAGCCTAACCCTACCCCTACCCCTAACCCTAAACCTAACCCTAACCCTAAACCTAAAACCCTAACCCTAACCCTAACCCTACCCCTACCCCTACCCCTAACCTAACCCTAACCCTAACCCTAACCCTATCCCTACCCCTAACCTAACCCTAACCCTAGCCCTAAACCTACCCCTACCACTCACCCTAAGCCTAACCCTAACACTAACTCTAACCCTTCCCCTAACCGTAACCCTAACCATAACCCTAACCCTACCCTAACCCTAACGCTAACCCTACCCCTACCGCTAACCCTAACCCTAACCCTAAACCTACCCCTAAACATACCCATAACACTAACCCTCACCCTAACCCTAACGCTAGCATTAACCCTACCCCTAACCCTAACCATAACCCAAACCCTAACCCTAACCCTAAAACCCTAACCCTAACCCTTCCCCTACCCCTAACCCTAACCCTAACTCTAACCCTACCCCTAACCCTACCCCTACCACTAACCCTAACCCTAGCCCTATCTTAACCCTAGCCCTAAACCTAACCGTAACCGTAACCCTAACCCTAACCCTACCCTACCCCTAACCCTAACCCTAACCCTAAAACCCTAACCCTAACCCTAACCCTAACCCTACCCCTAACCCTACCCCTACCACTAACCCTAGCCCTAACCCTAACTGTAACTGTACCCCTACCCATACCCCTAACCCGAACCCTAACCCTAACCCTAAACCTACCCCTAACCCTAATCCTAACCCTAACCCTACCCCTAACTCTAACCTTAACCTAACCCTTACCCTAACCCTACATCTACCCCTAACCCTAACCCTAACCCTACCCCTACCACTAACCCTAACCCTAAGCCTAACCCTAACCCTACCTCTAACCATAACCCTAACCCAAACCCTAACCCTACCCCTACTCCTACCCCTACCCCTAACCCTAACCCTAACCCTAACCCTACCCCTAATCCTAACCCTAACCCTACCCCTAACAGTAACCCAAACCGTACCCCTAACTCTAACTCTAACCTTAACCTAACCCTAACCCTAACCCTACATCTACCCCTAACCCTAACCCTAACCCTAACCCTAAACCAACCCTAACCCGAACTCTAACACTAAACCTAACCCTAACCCTAACCCTAACAATACCTTAACGGTGACCCTAACCCTAACCCTAACACTACCCATAACGCTAACTCTAACCCTAACCCTAATCCTACCCCTACCACTAACCCTAACCCTAAACCTATCCTTAAAGGTGACCCTAACCCTAAACCTAACCCTACTTCTAACTCTAACTCTAACCCTAACCCTAACTACAACCCTACCCCTAACCATAACCCTAAACCTAACCCTAACCCTAACTACACCCCTACTCCTACCCCTAACCCGAACCCAAACCATAGCCCTAACATTACCCCTAACCCTACCCCTACCACTAACCCTGAGCCTAACCCTAACCCTAACCATACCCCTAAACTTAACGGTGACCTTAACCTAACCCTAACCCTACCCATAATGCTAATTCTAACCCTAACCCTAATCCTACCCTACCCCAAACCTCCCCCTAAACCTAACCCTAACCCTACCCCTAACCGTAACCCTAACCCTAACCATAACCCTAAATCTAACCCTAATCCTAAACCTAACCCTAACCATATCCCTAACCCTAACCATAACCCTACCCCTACCCCTAACTCTAAGCCTAACCCTAACCCTAACTGTATCCCTACCCCTACCCCTAAACCGAACCCTATCCCTACCCCTAAACCTAACCCTAACCCTAACTCTACCCCTACACCTACCCCTAAGCCGGAGGCTAACCCTAACCCTACCCCTAACCCTAACCCTACCACTAACCCTAACACTAAGCCTAACCCTAACCCTACCTCTAAACGTAACCCTAACCCTAACCCTAACCCTACCCTAACCCTAACCCTAACCCTAACCCTAATCCTAAACCTAACCTTAACCCTACCCCTACCCCTACCGCAAACCCTAACCCTACCCCACCACTAAACCTAACCCTAACCCTACCCCTAACATTAATCCTACTCCTAACACTACCACTAACCCTAACCCTAACCCTAACGCTACCCCTAACAGTAACCCTAACCCTAACCCTAACCTAACCCTAACCCTAGCCCTAAACCTACCCCTACCACTAACCCTAAGCCTAACCCTAACACTAACACTAACCCTTCCCCTAACCGTAACCCTAACCATAACCCTAACCCTACCCTAACCCTAACGCTATCCCTACCCCTACCGCTAACCCTAACCCTAACCCTAAACCTACCCCTAAACAAACCCATAACACTAACCCTCACCCTAACCCTAACGCTAGCATTAACCCTACCCCTAACCCTAACCATAACCCAAACCCTAACCCTAACCGTAAAACCCTAACCCTAACCCTTCCACTACCCCTAACCCTAACCCTAACTCTAACCCTACCCCTAACCCTACCCCTACCACTAACCCTAACTCTAGCCCTACCTTAACCCTAGCCCTAAACCTAACCCTAACCCTAACCCTAACCCTAACCCTAATCCTAATCCTACCCCTAAACCTACCCCTAACCGTTAACCTAACCGTACCCCCAACTCTAACTCTAACCTTAACCTAACCCTTACTCTAAACCTACATCTACCCCTAACCCTAACCCTAACCCTACCCCTACCACTAACCCTAACCCTAAGCCTAACCATAACCCTAACCCTACCTCTAACCGTAACCCTAACCCAAACCCTAACCCTACCCCTATTCCTACCCCTACCCCTAACCCTAACCCTACCCCTAACCCTACCCCTAACCCTACCCCTAATCCTAACCCTAACCCTACCCCTAACCGTAACCCTAACCGTACCCCTAACACTAACTCTAACCTTAACCTAACCCTAACCCTAACCCTACATCTACCCCTAACCCTAACCCTAACCCTACTGCTAACCCTAACCCAAACCCAACACCTAACCCTAACCATAACCATAAACCTACCCCTACCCCTATCCCTAACCCTAAACCTAACCCTAACCCTACCGCTAACCCTAACCCAAACCCTACCCCTACCCCTACCTCTAACCCTAACCCTAACTCTACCCCTAACCCTAATCATACCCCCACCCCTAACCCTAACCCTAACCCTAACCCTACCCTTAACCGTAACCCTACCCCTAACCCTAACCCTACCCTTATCCCTAACCCTATCCCTAACCCTAACCCTAACCCTAAAACCCTAACCCTAACCATAGCCCTACACCTACCCCTAACCTAACCCTAACCCTAACCCAACCCTTAATCCTAACCCTACGACTCACTATAACCCTAATCCTAACCCTAACCCTACCGCTAACCCGAACCTGAACCCTAACCCTAACCCTAAACCTAACCCTTACTGTACCCCTACCCCTACCCCTACCCCGAACACTAACCCTAATCCTAACCCTACCCCTGAACCTACACCTAACCCTACCCTTAACCCTAACATTACCCTAACCGTAACCCTAACTCTAACCCTAACCCTACCCCTAACCGTAACCCTAACCCAAACCCTAAACCTACCCCTAAACCTAACCCTAACCCTAACTCTACACCTAACCCAACCATACCCCTAATCCTACCCCTACCCTTAACCCCAACCATAACCCTAACCCTACCCCTAACCATAACCCTAACCCTAACCCTAAACATACCCATAACGATAACCCTAACCCAAACCCTACCCCTAACCTTAACCCTAACCCTAAACCAAAGCCTAACCCTACCCCTACCCCTACCCCTACCCCTAACCCTAACGCTACCCCTACCCATACCATTTACCTAACCCTAACCCTAACCCTAACCCTAACCCTACCCCTAACCTAACCTTCACCCTAGCCCTAACCCTACCCCTAACCCTAACCCTACACCTAACCCTAGCCCTAACCCTACCTCTAACCCTAACATTAACCCTACCCCTAACCATAACCCTAACCCTAACCCTACCCCTAACCCTACCCCTACCGCTAAACCTAACCCTACTCCTAACCCTAACCCTACCCCTAACCGTAACCCTAACCCTAAACCTAAGCCTAAACCTACCCCTACCCCTACCCCTACCCCTACCCCTAACCCTACCCCTACCCCTACCCCTAACCTAACCCTAATCCTAACCCAACGACTAACGCTATCCCTACCCCTAACCCTAACCCTAACCCTACCCCTAACCGTAACCCTAACCCTAACCGTAACCCTACCATAACCATAACCCTAACCCTAACCCTAATCCTACCCTGACCACTAACCCTAACTCTAACCCTAACCCTAACCCTACCCTTAACCCTAACCTTAACCCTAACCCTAATCCTAAATCTAACCCTAACGGTACCCCTACCCCTACCCCTAACCCCGAACCCTGATACTAACCCTACCCCTACCCCTACCTTAACCCTACCACTAAACCTAACCCTAACCCTGAACCTACCCCTAACTGTAAACCTAACCATACCCTAACCCTAATCCTAACCCTAACCCTACACCTACACCTACTCCTACCCCTACCCCTAACCCTAACCCTACCCCACCACTAACCCTAACACTAACACTACCCCGAACATAAACCCTACTCCTAACCCTTCCCCTAACCCTAACCCTAACCCTAACCGTAACCGAACCCTAACCCTAACCCTACCCTAACCCTAAACCTAACCCTACCCCTAAACCTAACCCTAACCCTACCCCTACCCCTACCACTTACCCTCAACCTAACAATAACGCTAGCCCTAACCCTACACCTACCCCTATTCCGAACCCTAAACCAAACCCTAAGCCTAACATTAACCCTAACCCTAACTCTAACCCTAACCCTAAACCTACCACTAACCCTAACCCTAACCCTAAACCTACCCTTACCCCTATCCCTACCCCTACCCCTAACCCTAATCCTAACCCTAATCCTAACTGTAGCCCTACCCCTACCCCTAACCTGAACCCTAACCCTAAACCTAAACCTACCCTAAACCCTACCCCTACCACTAAGCTTAACCCTAAACCTACCCTAACCCTACCCCTAACCGTAAACCTAACCCAAACCCTAACCCTACCCTAACCCTAACCCTAACTTTACCCTAACCCTAATCCTAACCCTAACACTAACCCTACTCCTACCCCTACCCCTAATCTTAACCCTAACCCTAACCTTAACCGTAACCCTACCCCTACCCCTAAACCTAACCCTAACCCTAACTGTACCCCTACACCTACCCCTAAGCCGGCGCCTAACCCTAACCCTACCCCTAACCCTACCCCTACCACTAACCCTAACCCTAAGCCTAACCCTAACCCTAACTCTAACCGTAACCCTTACCCTAACCCTAACCCTACCCTAACCCTAACCCTAACCCTAATCCTAAACCTAACCTTAACCCTACCCCTACCCCTACCGCTAACCCTAACCCTACCCCACCACTAACCCTAACCCTAACCCTACCCCTAACATTAATCCTACTACTAACACTACCACTAACCCTAACCCTAACCCTAACGCTAACCCTAACAGTAACCCTAACCCTAACCCTAACCCTCCCCCTAACGCTAACCCTATACCTAAGCCTAAACTTTACCCTACTCCTAACCCTACCCCTACCCCTAACCCTACCCTTAATCCTATCCCTAACCCTAATCCTAAACCTAACCCTACCCCTAACCGTAACCCTAACCCTAACCCTAACCCTAACCCTAACTCTACCCCTAACGCTAACCCTAAACCTAACCCTAAACCTACCCCCAACGCTAACCCTAACCCTAACCCTAAACCTAACCCTAACCCTACCCCTAAACCTAAAGCTAATCCTAACCCTAACCCTTCCCCTAACCCTAACCCTAAACCTACCCCTACCCCTAACCCTAACCCTAATCCTAACACTACCCTATACGCTGACCCTAACCCTAAGCCTAACCCTACCCCTAATGCTAAATCTAACCCTAACCCTAACCTACCCCTATCCCTAAACCTAAACCTAACCCTAACCCTACCCCTACCCCTAACCCTAACCCTAACACTAACCCTAACCTAACCCTAACCCTAACCCTACCCATAACCGTAACCCTAACCCTAACCCTGCCCCTAACCCTAACCCTAACCCTAACCCTAGCCCTAAGGCTAAACCTAACCCTAACCCTAACATTAACCGTACCACTAAGCCTAACCCTACCCCTAACCGTAACCCTAACCCTAACCCTAACCCTCAACCTAACCTTAACGGTGACCCTAACCCTAACCCTAACCCTACTTATAACTCTAACCCTAACCCTAACCCTACCCCTAACCCTAACCCTAAAACTAAACCTAACCCTAACTATACCGCTACCCCTACTCCTAACCCAAACCCAAACCATAACCCTAACCCTACCCCTAACCCTACCCCTACAACTAACCCTGAGCCTAACCCTAACCCTAAGAGTAACCCTAGCCCTAACCTTAACTGTGACCCTAAACCTAACCCTAACCCTACCCATAACGCTAACTCTAACCCTAACCCAAATCCTACCCCTACCCCAACCCTACCCCTAACCCTAACCCTAACCCTACGCCTAACCCTAACCCTAACCCTAACCCTACCCCTAAACGTAACCCTAACCCTAACCCTAATCCTAACACTAACACTACCCCGAACATAAACCCTACTCCTAACCCTTCCCCTTCCCCTAACCCTAACCCTACCCCTACCCCTAACCCTAACCCTAATCCTAACCCTACTCTTAACGGTGAGCCTAACCCTAAGCCTAACCCTACCCCTAATGCTAACTCTAACCCTAACCCTACCCCTAACCATAACCCTAACCCTAACCATAGCCCTAACGCTGAACCTAACCCTAGACCTAACATTAACCGTACCAATAAGCCTAAACCTACCCCTAACCCCACTCCCAACCCTAACCCTGACCCTAAGCCTAACCCTACTCCTAACCCTAACCCTAACCCTAACCCTAACCCTCCCCCTAACGCTAACTCTAACCCTAACCCTACCCCTAACCGTAACCGTAACCCTAACCCTAACCCTAACCCTACCACTGAAGCTAACCCTAACCCTCACCCTAAACCTACCCCTATCACTAACCCTAACCCTAACCCTAATCCTGTACCTAACCCTAACCCTACTCCTAACCCTAACCCTAACCCTTCCCCTTAACCATAACCCTACCCCTAACCCTAACCCTAATCCTAACCCTACCCTTAACCGTGACTCTAACCCTCACCCTAACCCTACCCCTAAGGGTAATTCTAACCCTAACCCTAACCCTAAACCTACCCTTAAGCCTAACCCTAACCCTAACTCTACCCCTAACCCTAACCCTAACCCTAACCCTACTGCTAACCCTAACCCAAACCCAACACCTAACCCTAACCATAACCATAAACCTACCCCTACCCCTACCCCTAACCCTAAACCTAACCCTAACCCTACCGCTAACCCTAACCCAAACCCTACCCCTAACCCTACCTCTAACCCTAACCCTAACTCTACCCCTAACCCTAACCATACCCCTAACGCTAACCCTAACCCTACCCTTAACCGTAACCCTACCCCTAACCCTAACCCTACCCTTATCCCTAACCCTATCCCTAACCCTAACCCTAACCCTAAAACTCTAACCCTAACCATAGCCCTACACCTACCCCTAACCTAACCCTAACCCTAACCCAACCCTTAACCCTAACCCTACGACTAACTATAACCCTAATCCTAACCCTAACCCTACCGCTAACCCGAACCTGAACCCTAACCCTAACCCTAAACCTAACCCTTACTGTACCCCTACCCCTACCACTACCACGAACACTAACCCTAATCCTAACCCTACCCCTAAACCTACACCTAACCCTACCCTTAACCCTAACATTACCCTAACCGTAACCCTAACTCTAACCCTAACCCTACCCCTAACCGTAACCCTAACCCAAACCCTAAACCTACCCCTAAACCTAACCCTAACCCTAACTCTACACCTAACCCAACCATACCCCTAACCCTACCCCTACCCTTAACCCCAACCATAACCCTAACCCTACCCCTAACCATAACCCTAACCCTAACCCTAAACATACCCATAACGCTAACCCTAACCCTAACCCTACCCCTAACCGTAACCCAAACCCTAAACCAAATCCTAACCCTACCCCTACCCCTACCACTAACCCTAACGCTACCCCTACCCATACCCCTAACCTAACCCTAACCCTAACCCTACCCCTAACCTAACCTTAACCCTAGCCCTAACCCTACCCCTAACCCTAACCCTACACCTAACCTTAGCCCTAACCCTAACTCTAACCCTAACATTAACCCTACCCCTAACCATAACACTAACCCTAACCCTACCCCTAACCCTACCCCTACCGCTAAACCTAACCCTACTCCTAACCCTAACCCTACCCCTAACCGTAACCCTAACCCTAAACCTAAGCCTAACCCTACCCCTACCCCTACCCCTACCCCTAACCCTAACCCTACCCCTACCCCTACCCCTAACCTAACCCTAATCCTAACCCAACGACTAACGCTATCCCTACCCCTACCCCTAACCCTAACCCTACCCCTAACCGTAACCCTAACCCTAACCGTAACCCTACCATAACCATAACCCTAACCCTAACCCTAATCCTACCCTGACCACTAACCCTAACTCTAACCCTAACCCTAACCCTACCCTTAACCCTAACCCTAACCCTAACCCTAATCCTAAATCTAACCCTAACGGTACCCCTATCCCTACCCCTAACCCCGAACCCTGATACTAACCCTACCCCTACCCCTACCCCTAACCCTACCACTAAACCTAACCCTAACCCTAAACCTACCCCTAACTGTAAACCTAACCATACCCTAACCCTAATCCTAACCCTAACCCTACACCTACCCCTACCCCTACCCCTACCCCTAACCCTAACCCTACCCCACCACTAACCCTAACACTAACACTACCCCGAACATAAACCCTACTCCTAACCCTTCCCCTAACCCTAACCCTAACCCTAACCCTAACCGTAACCTAACCCTAACCCTAACCCTACCCTAACCCTAAACCTAACCCTACCCCTAAACCTAACCCTAACCCTAACCCTACCCCTACCACTTACCCTCAACCTAACAATAACGCTAGCCCTAACCCTACACCTACCCCTATTCCGAACCCTAACCCAAACCCTAAGCCTCACACTAACCCTAACCCTACCCGTACCCCTAACCCTAAACCTACCACTAACCCTAACCCTAACCCTAAACCTACCCTTACCCCTACCCCTACCCCTACCCCTAACCCTAATCCTAACCCTAATCCTAACTGTAGCCCTAACCCTATCCCTAACCTGAACCCTAACCCTAAACCTAAACCTACCCTAAACCATACCCCCACCACTAAGCTTAACCCTAAACCTACCCTAACCCTACCCCTAACCGTAAACCTAACCCAAACCCTAACCCTACCCTAACCCTAACCCTAACTTTACCCTAACCCTAATCCTAACCCTAACACTAACCCTACTCCTACCCCTACCCCTAATCTTAACCCTAACCCTAACCTTAACCGTAACCCTACCCCTACCCCTAAACCTAACCCTAACCCTAACTGTACCCCTACACCTACCCCTAAGCCGGCGCCTAACCCTAACCCTACCCCTAACCCTACCCCTACCACTAACCCTAACCCTAAGCCTAACCCTAACCCTACCTCTAACCGTAACCCTTACCCTAACCCTAACCCTACCCTAAACCTAACCCTAAGCCTAACCCTAATCCTAAACCTAACCTTAACCCTACCCCTACCCCTACCGCTAACCCTAACCCTACCCCACCACTAACCCTAACCCTAACCCTACCCCTAACATTAATCCTACTACTAACACTACCACTAACCCTAACCCTAACCCTAACGCTACACCTAACAGTAACCCTAACCCTAACCCTAACCCTCCCCCTAACGCTAACCCTAAACCTAAGCCTAAACTTTACCCTACCCCTAACCCTACCCCTAACCCTAACCCTACCCCTAATCCTATCCCTAACCCTAATCCTAACCCTAACCCTACCCCTAACCGTAACCCTAACCCTAACCCTAACCCTAATCCTAACCCAAACCCCACCCCTAACCCTAACCCTAACCCTAACTCTACCCCTAACGCTAACCCTAAACCTAACCCTAAACCTACCCCCAACGCTAACCCTAACCCTAACCCTAAACCTAACCCTAACCCTACCCCTAAACCTAAAGCTAATCCTAACCCTAACCCTTCCCCTAACCCTAACCCTAAACCTACCCCTACCCCTAACCCTAACCCTAATCCTAACACTACCCTAAACGCTGACCCTAACCCTAAGCCTAACCCTACCCCTAATGCTAAATCTAACACTAACCCTAACCCTAACCCGACCCCTATCCCTAAACCTAAACCTAACCCTAACCCTACCCCTAACCATAACCCTAACACTATCCCTAACCTAACCCTAACCCTAACCCTACCCATAACCGTAACCCTAACCCTAACCCTAACCCTAACCCTAACCCTAACGCTAAACCTAACCCTAACCCTAACATTAACCGTAACACTAAGCCTAACCCTACCCCTAACCGTAACCCTAACCCTAACCCTAACCCTCAACCTAACCTTAACGGTGACCCTAACCCTAACCCTAACCCTACTTATAACTCTAACCCTAACCCTAACCCTACCCCTAACCCTAACCCTAAAACTAAACCTAACCCTAACTATACCCCTACCCCTACTCCTAACCCAAACCCAAACCATAACCCTAACCCTACCCCTAACCCTACCCCTACCACTAACCCTGAGCCTAACCCTAACCCTAAGAGTAACCCTAGCCCTAACCTTAACTGTGACCCTAAACCTAAACCTAACCCTACCCATAACGCTAACTCTAACCCTAACCCTAATCCTACCCCTACCCCAACCCTACCCCTAACCCTAACCCTAACCCTACCCCTAAACGTAACCCTAACCCTAACCCTAACCGTACTCCTAAATCTAACCCTAATCCTAAACCTAAACCTAACCCTACTCCTACCCCTACCCCTCCCCCTAACCCTAACCCTAACAGTACCCCTACCCCTACCGCTAACCCTAACCCTAACCCTAACCCTAACCCTAAAACCCTAACCCTAACCCTTCCCCTAACCCTAACCCTAACCTTAAACCTATTCCTACCCCTACCCCTAAGCATAACCCTAACCCTAACTGTATCCCTAACCCTACCCCTAACCCGAACCCTACCCCTGCCCCTAACTCTAACCCTAACTGTACCCCTACACCTACCCCTAACCCCAACCCTAACCCTAACACTACCCCTACCACTAACCCTATCCCTAACCCTAACGCTAACCCTACCCTAACCCTAACGCTAACCCTACCCCTAACACTAACCCTAACCCTAACCCTAAACATAACCCTAACCCTACCCCTACCACTAACCCTCACCCTAACCCTAACGCTAGCCGTAACCCTACCCCTACCCCTACCCCTAACCCAAACCCTAACCCTAACCCTAACCCTAAAACCCTAAACCTAACCCTACCCCTACCCCTAACCCTAACCGTAAACTTAACCCTACCCCTACCCCTACCCCTACCACTAACCCTAACCCTAAACCTAAACCTAACCTTAACCCTACCCTAACCCTAACCCTAAACCTAACCCTAATCCTAAACCTAACCTTAACCCTACCCCTACCCCTAACCCTAACCCTAACATTACCCAAGCACTAACCCTAACCCTAACCTTAATGCTACCCCTAACAGTAACCCTAACCCTAACACTAACCCTCCCCCTAATGCTAACCCTAACCCTAAACCTAACCCTAAACTTAACCCTACCCCTAACCCTACCCCTAAACCTAACCCTATCCCTAATTCTACCCCTAACCCTAACCCTAACCCTAACCCTACCCCTAACCGTAACCGTAACCCTAACCATAACCCTAAGCCGACCGTAACCCTATCACTAATCCTAATCCTAACCCCAACCCCACCCCTAACCCTAACCCTAACTCTGCCCCTAACGCTAACCCTAAACCTAAACCTATACCTACCCCTAACGCTAACCGTAACCCTAACCCTATACCTACCCCTAACGCTAACCGTAACCCTAACCCTAAACCTAACCCTAACCCTACCCCTAACCCTACCCTAACCCTTCCCCTAACCCTAACCCTAACCCTACACTACCCCTAACCCTAACCCTAATCCTAACCCTACCCTTAACGGTGAGCCTAACCCTAAGCCTAACCCTACCCCTAATGCTAACTCTAACCATAACCCTAACCCTAACCCTACCCCTAAACCTAACCCTAAACCTAACCCTACCCCTAACCGTAACCCTAACTCTAACCCTAACCTTACCCCTAACCATAACCCTAACCCTAACCATAGCCCTAACGCTAAACCTAACCCTAGCCCTAACATTAACCGTACCACTAAGCCTAACCCTACCCCTAACCCCACTCCTAAACCTAACCCTGACCCTAAGCCTAACCCTACTCCTAACCGTAACCCTAACCCTAACCATAACCCTCCCCCTAACGCTAACTGTAACCCTAACCCTACCCCTACCCCTAACTGTAACCCTAACCCTAACCCTAACCCTACCACTGAAGCTAACCCTAACCATCACCCTAAACCTACCCCTATCACTAACCCTAACCCTAACCCTAATCCTGTACCTAACCCTAACCCTACCCCTACCCCTAACCCTAACCCTTCCCCTTAACCCTAACCCTACCCCTAACCCTAAACCTAATCCTAACCCTACCCTTAACCGTGACTCTAACCCTCACCCTAACCCTACCGCTAAGGGTAATCCTAATCCTAACCCTAACCCTAAACCTACCCTTAAGCCTAATCGTAACCCTAACCCTACTGCTAACCCTAACCCAAACCCAACAACTAACCCTAACCATAACCTTAAACCTACTCGTACCCCTAAACCTAACCCTAACCCTAACCCTACCGCTAACCCTAACGCAAACCCTACCCCTACCCCTACCTCTAACCCTAACCCTAACTCTACCCCTAACCCTAACCATACCCCTAACGCTAACCCTACCCCTAATCCTAACCCTAACCCTACCCTTAACCGTAACCCTACCCCTAACCCTGACCCTACCCTTATCCCTAACCCTATCCCT
>JANJXV010000025.1:26896109-26903609 GCA_024803745.1 Megascapheus bottae
AACGTTGACCCTTACCCTAACTCTAACCCTACCCATAACGCTAACTCTAACCCTAACCCTACCCCTATCCCTAACCCTAACCCTAAACCTAATCCTACCCTAACTGTACCCCTACCCCTACCCCTAACCGTACCCAAACCATAAACCTAAGCCTACCCCTAACCCTACCCCTACCACTAAACCTGAGCATAACCCTAACCCTAACCCTAACCCTAACCCTACCCCTAACCCTAACCCTAACCCTACCACTAACCCGACCCCTAACCCTAACACTAACCCTAACCCTACCCCTAAACCTACCCCTAAGCCCATCCCTAACCCTAACCCTAACCCTATCCCTAACCGTAACCCTAACCCTAACCCTAACCCTACCCTAAACCTAACCCTACCCCTAACCCTAATCCTAACCCTAACCCCAGGCCTAACCCTAACCCTAACCCTACCCTTAATGCTAACCCTAACCCTAACCCTAAACCTTAACCTAACCTAACCCTACCTCTACCCCTAACCCTAACCCTAACCCTACCCCTAACCGTAACCCTAACACTAACTCTAACCCTACCCGTAACGGTAACCCTAAACCTAACCCTAACCCCAACCCTACCCCTACCGCTAACCCTAACCATAACCCTAACCCTACATCTAACCGTAACCCTACCCTAAACCTAACCATACCCCTAACGCTAACCCTAACCCTAACCCTAACCCTAAAACCATAACCCTAACCCTACCCTAACCCGAACTCTAACCCTAACCCTAACCCTAACCCTAACTCTACCCCTACCCCTACCCCTAACACGAACCCTAATCCTAACCCTAACCCTAGCCCTAACCCTACCCCGAACACTAACTCTAACCCTAACCCTAACCCTACCCCTAACCCTAACCCTAACGCTAACTGTACCCCTACTCGTACCCCTAACCCGAACCCTAACCATAACCCTAACCCTACACCTACCCCTACCCCTACCACTAACCTTGAGCCTAACCCTAACCCTAACCTTAACCCTAACCCTACCCCTAACCATACCCCTAACGCTAACCCTAACCCTAACCCTAACCCTAACCCTAAAACCATAACCCTAACCCTACCCTAACCCGAACTCTAACCCTAACCCTAACCCTAACCCTAACTCTACCCCTACCCCTACCCCTAACACGAACCCTAATCCTAACCCTAACCCTAGCCCTAACCCTACCCCGAACACTAACTCTAACCCTAACCCTAACCCTACCCCTAACCCTAACCCTAACGCTAACTGTACCCCTACTCGTACCCCTAACCCGAACCCTAACCATAACCCTAACCCTACACCTAACCCTACCCCTACCACTAACCTTGAGCCTAACCCTAACCCTAACCTTAACCCTAACCCTACCCCTAACCCTAACCTTACCCTAACCCTAAACCTAACCCTACCCCTAACCCTAACAGTACCACTAACCCTAACCCTAACCCTCACCCTAACCCTAACCTAACCCAAACTCTAACACTAACCCTAACCCTAACCCTAACTCTAACCTTACCTCTACCCCTAACTCGAACCCTAAGCCTAACCCTAACCCTACCCCTACCCCTACCCCTAACACTAACTCTAACCCTAACCCTAACCCTAACCCGAACCCTACCCCTACCCGTAACCCTACCACTAATCCTAATCCTAACGCTAACCCTATTTGTTCCCCTACCCCTACCGCTAACCAGAATCCTAACCCTAACCCTACCCCTACCCGTACCCCTAAATCTTACCCTACCCCTACCCCTAACCCTACCCCTACAACTAACCCTAACCCTACCCCTAACACTACCCTACCACTAACCCTTACCCTAACCCTACCCCTACCCCTAACCCTAACCCTAATCCTAACCCTAATCCTAACACTAACCCTAATTGTACCCCTACCCCTACACCTAACCCGAACCCTAACCCTAACCATAAACCTACCCCTAAACCTACCCCTACCACTAACCCTAACCCTAAGCCTACCCTAACCCTACCCGTAACCGTAACCCTAACCCTAACCCTAACCCTGCCCTAACCCTAACCCTAACCATACCCCTAATCCTAAAGCTAACCCAAACCCTACCCCTAGCCCTACCCCTACCCCTAACCCTAACCCTAACCATAACCATAACCGTAACCGTAACCGTAACCCTAACCCTACCCGAACCCTAACCCTAAACCTAATCCTAACCCTAACCCCACCCCGAACCCTAACCGTAACCCTAACCCTACCCCTAAATCTAACCATAACCCTAACCCTAAACCTACCCCTAACGCTAAAGGTAACTCTAACCCTAACCCTAACCCTACCTCTAACCCTAAACCTAACCCTAACACTAACCCTTCCCCTAACCCTAAAACTAATCCTACCCCTAACACTAACCGTAATCCTAACACCAACCTCAACGGTGACCCTAACCCTAACACTAACCCTACCCCTAACGCTAAATTTAACCCTAACCCTAAACCTAAACCTAACCCTTACCCTAACTATACCCCACCCCTACCCCTAACCCGAACCCTAACCATAACCCTAACCCTACCCCTTACCCTACCCCTACCACTAACACTAAGCCTAACCCTAACCCTAACCATAACCATACACTTAACACTAGCCTAACCCTAACCCTAAAGCTAAGCCTACACCTACCCCTACCCCTAACCCTAACCCTAACCCTTAAACCCTAACCCTACCCCTACCCCTACTCCTAACCTAACCCTAGCCCTAACCCTAACCCTAACCCTACCCCTAACCCTGACCCTACCACTACCCCTACCCCTACCCCTACCCCTACCCCTACCCCTAACACTACCCCTAACCCTACCCCTAACCCCACCCTACCCCTAACCATAACCCTACCCCTAACTGTAACCCTAACCCTAAACCTACCCTAAACCTAACCCTAACCCTAACCCGAACCCTAACTCAAACCCTAACCCTATCCCTTACCGTAACCGTGACCCAAACCCTAACCCTAACCTTAACCCTAAACCTAACCCTAATCTTAAACCTAAACCTACCCCTACCCCTAACCCTAACCCTAACCCTAAGCCTAAAATCCTAACCCTAACCCTACGCCTACCCCTATCCCTAACCTAACCCTAGCCATAACCCTAAACCTACCCTAAACCTAACCCTAACCCTAACACTACCCCTAACCCTAACCCTAACCCAACACCTAACCCTAACTCTACCCCTAAACATAACCAAAATCCTAACCCTACCCTTAACGGTGACCCTAACACTAACCCTAAACCTACCCCAAACGCTAACTCTAACCCTAAACCTAACTCTACCCCTACCCCTACCCCTAAACCTAACCCTAAATCTAACCCTAACTGTACCCCTACCCCTATCCCTAACCCGAACCCTAACCCCCACCTTAAGCCTACCCTAACCCTAACCTTAACCCTAACCCTACCCCTCACCCTAACCCTAACCCTAAAAATAACCCTACCCCTAACGCTACCCCTACCACTAATCCTTACCCTAACCCTAACCCTAAACCTAACCCTACCCCTAACCCCAACACTAACCGTAACCCAAACCCAAACCCAACCCCTACACCTACCCCTAACCCTAACCCTAACACTAACCCTGAAATCCTAAACCTAACCCTACTCCTACCCCTACCCCTACCCCTAACCCTACTCCTAACCCTACCAATAACCGTAACCCTAACCCTAACCCTAACCCTAACCCTACCCCTAACCCTACCCCTAACCCTAACCCTACCCCTACCCGTAACCCTAACCCTAACCCAAACCCTAACCCTATCCCTAACCCTAAACTTAACCCTACCCCTTCCCCTAACCCTAACCCTAATCCTAACCCTAATCCTAACCCTAACCCTTATTGTACCCCTACCCCTACACCTAACCCGAACCCTAACCCTAACCCTAAACCTACCCCTAAACCTACACCTACCACTAACCCTAACCCTAAGCCTACCCTAACCCTACCCGTAACCGTAACCGTAACCCTAACCCTAACCCTGCCCCAACCCTAACCCTACCCCTACCCCTAATCCTAACCCTAACCCAAACCCTACCCCTAGCCCTACCCCTACCCGTAACCCTAACCCTACCCGTAATCTTAACCCTAACCCTAACCATAACCATAACCGTAACCGTAACCGTAACCCTAACCCTACCAAAACCCTGACCCTAAACCTAATTCTAACCCTAATCCCACCCAGAACCCTAACCGTAACCCAAACCCTACCCCTAAATCTAACCCTAACCCTAACCCTAAACCTACCCCTAACGCTAACCGTAACCCTAACCCTAACCCTAACCCTACCTCTAACCCTAAACCTAACCCTAACACTAACCGTTCCCCTAACCCTAAAACTAACCCTACCCCTAACACTAACCGTAATCCTAACCCTAACCTCAACGGTGACCCTAACCCTAACACTAATCCTCCCCCTAACTCTAACTTTAACCCTAACCCTAACCCTAAACCTAACCCTTACCCTAACTATACCCCAACCCCTACCCCTAACCCGAACCCTAACCATAACCCTAACACTACCCCTTACCCTACCCCTACCACTAACACTAAGCCTAACCCTAACCATAACCATACCCTTAACGCTAGCCCTAACCCTAACCCTAAAGCTAAGCCTACCCCAACCCCTACCCCTAACCCTAACCCTTAAACCCTAACTCTACCCCTACCCCTACTCCTAACCTAACCCTAGCCCTAACCCTAACCCTAACCCTACCCCTAACCCTGACCCTACCACTAACCCTACCCCTACCCCTACCCCTAACCCTAACCCTAACACTACCCCTAACCCTACCCCTAACCCCACCCTAACCCTAACCATAACCCTACCCCTAACTGTAACCCTAACCCTAAACCTACCCTAAACCTAACCCTAACCCTAACCCGAACCCTAACTCAAATCCTAACCCTATCCCTTACCGTAACCGTAACCGTAACCCTAACCCTAAACTTAACCCTAAACCTAACCCTAACCTTAAACCTAACCCTACCCCTACCCCTAACCCTAACCCTAACCCTAAGCCTAAAACCCTAACCCTAACCCTATGCCTACCCCTATCCCTAACCTAACCCTAGCCATAACCCTAAACCTACCCTAAACCTAACCCTAACCCTAACACTACCCCTAACCCTAACCCTAACCCAACACCTAACCCTAACTCTACCCCTAAACCTAACCAAAATCCTAACCCTACCCTTAACGGTGACCCTAACACTAACCCTAAACCTACCCCAAACGCTAACTGTAACCCTAAACCTAACCCTACCCCTACTCCTAACCCTAACCCTAACCCTAACTCTAACCCTAAACCTAACCCTAACACTAACCCTTCCCCTAACCCTAAAACTAATCCTACCCCTAACACTAACCGTAATCCTAACACTAACCTCAACGGTGACCCTAACCCTAACACTAACCCTACCCCTAACGCTAACTTTAACCCTAACCCTAACCCTAAACCTAACCCTTACCCTAACTATACCCCAACCCCTACCCCTAACCCGAACCCTAACCATAACCTTAACCCTACCCCTTACCCTACCCCTACCACTAACACTAAGCCTAACCCTAACCCTAACCATAACCATATACTTCACGCTAGCCTAACCCTAACCCTAAAGCTAAGCCTACACCTACCCCTACACCTAACCCTAACCCTAACCCTTAAACCCTAACCCTACCCCTACCCCTACTCCTAACCTAATCCTAGCCCTAACCCTAACCCTAACCCTACCCCTAACCCTGACCCTACCACTAACCCTACCCCTACCCCTACCCCTACCCCTAACACTACCCCTAACCCTACCCCTACCCCTAACACCACCCTACCCCTAAACATAACCCTACCCCTAACTGTAACCCTAACCCTAAACCTACCCTAAACCTAACCCTAACCCTAACCCGAACCCTAACTCAAACCCTAACCCTATCCCTTACCGTAACCGTGATCCTAACCCTAACCCTAACCTTAACCCTAAACCTAACCCTAATCTTAAACCTAACCCTACCCCTACCCCTAACCCTAAACCTAACCCTAAGCCTAAAACCCTAACCCTAACCCTACGCCTACCCCTATCCCTAACCTAACCCTAGCCATAACCCTAAACCTACCCTAAACCTAACCCTAACCCTAACACTACCCCTAAGCCTAACCCTAACCCAACACCTAACCCTAACTCTACCCCTAAACATAACCAAAATCCCAACCCTACCCTTAACGGTGACCCTAACACTAACCCTAAACCTACCCCAAATGGTAACTCTAACCCTAAACCTAACCCTACCCCTACCCCTACCCCTAACCCTAACCCTAATTCTAAGCCTAACTGTACCCCTACCCCTATCCCTAACCCGAACCTTAACCCCCACCCTAACCCTACCCTAACCCTAACCTTAACCCTAACCCTACCCCTCACCCTAACCCTAACCCTAAAAATAACCCTACCCCTAACGCTACCCCTACCACTAATCCTTACCCTAACCCTAACCCTAAACCTAACCCTACCCCTAACCCCAACACTAACCGTAACCCAAACCCAAACCCAACCCCTACCCCTACCCCTAACCCTAACCCTAACACTAACCCTGAAATCCTAAACCTAACCCAACTCCTACCCCTACCCCTACCCCTAACCCTAACCCTACTCCTAACCCTACCAATAACCGTAACCCTAACCCTAACCCTAACCGTCTCCCTAACGCTAACCCTAACCCTAACCCTACCCCGAACCGTAACCCTAACCCTAACAGTAACCCTACCCCTAACCCTAACCCTACCCCTAACCCTACCCCTAACCCTACCCCTACCCCTACCCGTAACCCTAACCCTAACCCAAACCCTAACCCTATCCCTAACCCTAAACTTAACCCTACCCCTTCCCCTAACCCTAACCCTAATCCTAACCCTAACCCTAATTGTACCCCTACCCCTACACCTAACCCGAACCCTAACCCTAACCCTAAACCTACCCCTAAACCTACCCCTACCACTAACCCTAACCCTAAGCCTACCCTAACCCTACCCGTAACCGTAACCGTAACCCTAACCCTAACCCTGCCCCAACCCTAACCCTACCCCTACCCCTAATCCTAACCCTAACCCAAACCCTACCCCTAGCCCTACCCCTACCCGTAACCCTAACCCTACCCCTAATCTTAACCCTAACCCTAACCATACCCATAACCGTAACCGTAACCGTAACCCTAACCCTACCAAAACCCTGACCCTAAACCTAATTCTAACCCTAATCCCACCCCGAACCCTAACCGTAACCCAAACCCTACCCCTAAATCTAACCCTAACCCTAACCCTAAACCTACCCCTAACGCTAACCGTAACCCTAACCCTAACCCTAACCCTACCTCTAACCCTAAACCTAACCCTAACACTAACCGTTCCCCTAACCCTAAAACTAACCCTACCCCTAACACTAACCGTAATCCTAACCCTAACCTCAACGGTGACCCTAACCCTAACACTA
>JANJXV010000025.1:26918609-26931109 GCA_024803745.1 Megascapheus bottae
TACCCTAACCCTAACCCTACCCCTAACCCTACCCCTACCACTTACCCTAACCCTAACCCTAACACTACCCTTAACCCTAACCCTAAACCTAACCCCAATCCTAACCCTAACCCTAACTGTACCCCTACCACTAACCCCGAACCCTGATCCTAACCCTAAATCCACCACTAACCCAACCCCTACCACTAAACTTAACCCTAACCCTAAACCTACCCCTAAACGTAAACCTAACCATAACCCTAACCCTAATCGTAACCCTAACCCTTCCCCTACCCCTACCCCTACCCCTAACCCTACCCAACCACTAACCCTAACCCTACACCTACCCCTAACATTAACCCTACTCCTAACCCTACCCCTAACATTAACCCTAACCCTAACCTTACCCCTAACCGAAACCCTAACCCTAAACCTAACCCTCCCCCTAACGCTAACCCTAACCCTAACCATAACCCTAACCCTAACCCTTCCCCTAACCCTAACCCTACCCCTAACCCTAAACCTAATCCTAACCCTACCCTTAATGGTGACCCTGACACTAATTCTAGCCCTACCCCCAACGCTAACTCTAACCCTAACCCTAACCTTAACCCTAACCCTACCCCTAACCCTAACCCTAACCCTAACCCTACCCCTAACTCTACCCCTAAGTTAACCCTAGCCCTAACCCTAACCCTAACCCTACTCCTACCCCTACCCCTAACCCTACCCAACCACTAACCCTAACCCTAACCCTAACATTAACCCTAACCCTAACCTTACCCCTAACCGTAACCCTAAACCTAACCTTCCCCCAAACGCTAACCCTAACCCTAACCCTTCCCCTAACCCTAGCCCCAACCCTAACCTATCCCTACCCTTAACCCTAATCCTAACCCTACCCTTAACGGTGACCCTAACACTAACTCTAACCGTACGCCTAACGCTAACTCTACCCCTAACCCTAACCCTACCCCTACCCCTAACCCTAAACCTAACCCTATCCCTAACCGTAACCCTACCTCTAACCCTAACCCTACCCCTAACCGTAACCCTAACCCTAACCCTAACCCTACCACTAACACTAACCTTACCCCTAACCCTAACCCTAACCCTACCCCTAAATCTAACCCTACCCCTAACCCTTCCCCTAACCCTAAACCTAACCCTAACCCTAACCCTACCCCTAATGCTAACCCTAAACCTAACCCTAACCCTACCCCTAACCGTAACCCTAACCCTAACCCTACCCTACCCTAATCCTAACCATACCCCTAACCCTAAACTTAACCCTACCCCTAAAGCTAACCGTAACCCTAACCCTAAACCTACACCTAAAGCTAACCCTAACCCTAACCCTGAACCTAACCCTAAACCTACCCCTAAACCTACCCCTAACCCTAACACTTCCCCAAACCCTAACCATAACCCTACCCCTAACCCTAACCCTAACCCTACCCTTAACCGTGACCCTAACCCTCACCCTAACCCTACCCCTAACGGTACCCTAAACCTAACCCTAACCCTAACCCAACACCTAACCCTAACCCTAACCCTAACCCTACCCCTAACCCTAACTCTAACCATAACCCTAACCCTACCGCTAACCCTAACCCAAACCCTACCCGTAACCCTACCCCTAACCCTAACTCTACCCCTAGCCCTAACCCTAACCCTAACCCTAAACCTACCCTTACCCCTACTCCTACCCCTAACCCTAATCCTAAAACCTAAAACAATACCCTACCCCTACCCCTACCCCTAACCCTAACTCTAAGCCTAACCCAACCCCTAACCCTACCCTACCACTAACCCTAAACCTAAGCCTACCCCTAACCCTAAACCTAACCCTTATCCTAAACCTAACCCTACCTGTACCCCTACCCCTTCCCCCTAAGCTGAACCCTAACCCAAACACTAACCCTACCGGTAACCCTACCCTACCACTAACCCTAACCCTAACCCTACCCCTACCCTAACCCTAACCCTAACTCTAACCCTAAACTACCCCTACCACTACCCCTACCCCTACCCCTAACCCTAACCCTACCCCTACCCCTAACCCTAACCCTAATCCTAAACCTAACTCTAACTGTACCCCTACCCATAACCCTAACACGAACCCTAACCATAACCCTAACCCTACCCCTAAACCTACCCCTACAACTAAACCTAAACCTAACCCTTACCCTAACCCTAACCCTACCCGTAATCCTAACCCTAAAACACTAACCCTAACCCTACCCCTACCCCTAACCTAACCCTAACCCTAACACTAACGCTACCCCTAACCCCAACACTAACCCTAACCCTAACCCTAAAACCCTAACCCTAACCCTAACCGTACCCCTAATCCTACCCCTAACCCTAACCCTAACCCTAAAACACAAACCGTAACCCTACCCCTACCCTACCCCTAACCCTCAACCTAACACTACCTCCAACCCTACACCTACCACTAACCCTAACCGTAACCCTAACCCTACCCCTGCCCCTAACCCTAACCCTAACCCTAACCCTAATCCTAAACCTAACCCTAACTGTACCCCTACCCCTACCACTAACCCGAACCCTAACCATAACCCTAATCCTACCCCTAACCCTACCCCTACCACTAAACCTAACCCTAACCCTACTCTAACCCTAACCCTACCCCTAACCCTAACCCTAACCTATCCCTAACCCTAACCCTACCCCTACCACTACCCCTACCCCTAACCCTAACCCTAACTCTAACCCTACCCCTAACCCTAACCTTAACCCTAACCCTAACCCTAACCCTAACCCTACCCCTACCACTAACCCTAACCCTAACCCTAACACCTAACCCTACCCCTACCACTAAACCTAACCCTACCCCTAACCCTACCCCTACCACTAAACCTAACCCTAACCCTAACCCTAACCCTAACCATAAAACCCTAACCCTAACCCAATCCCTACCCTAACCCTAACCCTACCCCTAACCCTACCCCTACCACTAACCCTAACCCTAACCCTAACACTACCCTTAACCCTAACACTAAACCTAACCCCAATCCTAAACCTAACCCTAACTGTACCCCTACCCCTAACCCCGAACCCTAATCCTAACCCTAAATCCACCACTAACGCAACCCCTACCACTAAACCTAACCCTAACCCTAAACCTACCCCTAAACGTAAACCTAACCATAACCCTAACCCTAATCGTAACCCTAACCCTTCCCCTACCCCTACCCCTACCCCTAACCCTACCCAACCACTAACCCTAACCCTACACCTACCCCTAACATTAACCTTACTCCTAACCATACCCCTAACATTAACCCTAACCCTAACCTTACCCCTAACCGAAACCCTAACCCTAAACCTAACCCTCCCCCTAACGCTAACCCTAACCCTAACCATAACCCTAACCCTAACCCTTCCCCTAACCCTAACCCTACCCCTAACCCTAAACCTAATCCTAACCCTAGCCTTAATGGTGACCCTGACACTAATTCTAGCCCTACCCCCAATGCTAACTCTAACCCTAACCCTAACCTTATCCCTAACCCTACCCCTACCCCTAACCCTAACCCTAACCCTACCCCTAACTCTACGCCTAAGTTAACCCTAGCCCTAACCCTAACCCTAACCCTACCCCTACCCCTACCCCTACCCCTAACCCTACCCAACCACTAACCCTAACCCTAACCCTAACCCTAACATTAACCCTAACCCTAACCTTACCCCTAACCGTAACCCTAACCCTAAACCTAACCTTCCCCCAAACGCTAACCCTAACCCTAACCCTAACCCTTCCCCTAACCCTAGCCCTAACCCTAACCTACCCCTACCCCTAAACCTAATCCTAACCCTACCCTTAACGGTGACCCTAACACTAACTCTAACCCTACGCCTAACGCTAACTCTAACCCTAACCCTAACCCTACCCCTAACCCTAACCCTAAACCTAACACTATCCCTAACGATAACCCTACCTCTAACCCTAACCCTACCCCTAACCGTAACCCTAACCCTAACCCTAACCCTACCACTAACACTAACCTTACCCCTAACCCTAACCCTAACCCTACCCCTAAATCTAACCCTACCCCTAAACCTTCCCCTAACCCTAACCCTAACCCTACCCCTAACGGTAAACCTAACCCTAACCCTAACTCTAACCCTACCCCTAATGCTAACCCTAAACCTAACCCTAACCCTACCCCTAACCGTAACCCTAACCCTAACCCTACCCTACCCTAATGCTAACCATACCCCTAACCCTAAACTTAACCCTACCCCTAAAGCTAACCGTAACCCTAACCCTAAACCTACACCTAAAGCTAACCCTAACCCTAACCCTGAACATAACCCTAAACCTACCCCTAACCCTACCCCTAACCCTAACACTTCCCCTAACCCTAATCATAACCCTACCCCTAACCCTAACCCTAATCCTAACCCTACCCTTAACCGTGACCCTAACCCTCACCCTAACCCTACCCCTAACGGTTACCCTAAACCTAACCCTAACCCTAACCCTAACCCTACCCCTAACCCTAATCCTAACCCTAATCCTAACCCTATCCCTAACCCAACACCTATCCCTAACCCTAACCCTACCCCTAACTCTAACTCTAACCCTAACCCTAACCCTAACCCTAACCCTACCCTTAACCCTAACTCTACCCCTACCCCTAACCCTAACCCTAAACCTACCCTTGCCCCTACTCCTACCCCTAACCCTAATCCTAAAACCGAAAACATAACCCTACCCTACCGCTACCCCTAACCCTAACTCTAAGCCTAACCCAACCCCTAACCCTACCCTACCACTAACCCTAAACCTAACCCTACCCCTAACCCTAAACCTAACCCTTATCCTAAACCTAACCCTAACTGTACCCCTACCCCTTCCCCCTAAGCTGAACCCTAACCCAAACCCTAACCCTACCGGTAACCCTACCCTACCACTAACCCTAAACCTAACCCTAACCCTACCCCTAACCCTAGCCCTAAAATCCTAACCCTAACCCTACCCCTACCATAACCCTAACCCTAACTCTAACCCTAACCTATCCCTACCGCTAAACCTACCCCTGCCACTACCCCTACCCCTAACCCTAGCCCTAAAATCCTAACCCTAACCCTACTCCTAACCCTAATCCTAACCCTAAACCTAATCCTAAACCTAACCCTGACTGTACCCCTACCCATACCCCTAACACGAACCCTAACCATAACCCTAACCCTACCCCTAAACCTACCCCTACAACTAAACCTAACCCTAACCCTAACCCTAACCCTACCCGTAATCCTAACCCTAAAACACTAACCCTAACCCTACCCCTACCCCTAACCTATCCCTAATCCTAACCCTAAAACCCTAACCCTAATCCTACCCCTACCCCTAACCCTACCCCTAACCCTAACCCTAACCCTAACACTACCCCTAACCCTACCCCTACCACTAACCCTAACCCTAACCCTACCCCTAACCCTAAACCTAACCCTAACCCTAACCGTAACGCTAACCCTAACCTTAACGCTACCCCTAACCCGACCCCTAACCCTAACCTAAACCTAACCCTAAAACCCTAACCCTAAACCTACCCCTATCCCTAACCCTACCCCTAACCCTAACCTTAACCCTAACACTAACGCTAACCCTAACCCTACCACTAACCCTAACCCTAACTCTAACCCTACCCCTAACCTTCCCCCTACCACTAACCCTAACCGTAACCCTAAACCTAACTCTAAACCTACCCCTAACCGTAATCCTAACCCTAACCCTCATCCTAACCCTAACACTAACCCTACCCTACCCCTATCCCTACCCATAACCCTAACCCTAACCCTACCCAAGCAATAACCCTAACCCTAAGCCTACAACTAACATTAACCGTACTCCTAATCCTACAGCTTACATTAACCCTAACCCAAACCCTACCCTAACCATAACCCTAACCCTAACCCTAACCCTAACCCTCCCCCTAACGCTAACCCTAACACTAACCCTAACCCTACCCCTAAGGCTAACTCTAACCGTAACCGTAACCCTAACCCTTAACCTACCCCTAACCCTAACCCAAACCCTAACCCTAACCCTAACCCTACCGCTAACCCTCCCCCTAACCCTAACCCTAAATCTACCCTGACCCTAACCCTAACCCTACCCCTACCCCTAACCCTAACCATAACCCTAACCCTACCCCTAACCGTAACCCTAACCCTAAACCTAACCATACCCCTAACGCTAAACCTAACCCTAACCCTAAACTTAACCCTACCCCTAACCGTAACCCAAACCCTAACCGTAAACCTAACCCCACCCCTACCCCTACACCTAACCCTAACCCTAACCTTAAAACCTAACCCTAACCCTACTCCTAACTCTACCCCTAAGTTAACCCTAGCCCTAACCCTAACCCTAACCCTACCCCTACCACTAATCCTACCCCTACCCCTACCCCTAACCCTAAACATACCCCTAACCCTACCCCTAGAAGTAACCCTAACCCTAACCCTAACCCTACCCCTAACCCTACCCCTACCACTAACCCTAACCCTGACCTAACCGTAACTGTACCCCTAAACGTAACCCTAACCCTAAGCCTAACACTAACCCTACCCCTACCCCAACCCCTAAACCGAACACTAACCCTAACTCTACCCCTAACCCTACCCTTCACCCTAACCCTCACCCTAACCCTACCCTTATCTGTTTCCCTAAACCTCACCCTAACCCTACCACTAACCCTAACCATAAAACCCTAACCCTAACCCAACCCCTAACCTAACCCTAACCCTAACCCTAACCCTACCCCTACCACCAACACTAACCCTAACCCTAACACTACCCTTAACCCTAACCCTAACCCTAATCATAAACCTAACCCTAACTGTACCCGTACCCCTACCCCTAACCCCGAATCCTAATCCTAACCCTAAATCCACCACTAACCCAATCCCTACCACTAAACCTAACCCTAACCCTAACCCTAAACCTACCCCTAAACGTAAACCTAACCATAACCCTAACCCTAATCCTAACCCTAACCCTTCCCCTACCTCTACCCCTAACCCTAACCATACCCAACCACTAACCCTAACCCTACACCTACCCCTAACATTAACCCTACACCTAACCCTACCCCTAACATTAACCCTAACCCTAACCTTACCCCTAACCGAAACCCTAATCCTAAACCTAACCCTCCCCCTAACGCTAATCCTAACCCTAACCCTAACCCTTCCCCTAACCCTAAAATTAACCCTACCCCTAAACCTAATCCTAACCCTACCCTTAATACTGACCCTAACACTAACTCTAGCCCTACCCCCAACGCTAACTCTAACCCTAAACCTAACCTTAACCCTAACCCTACCCCTAACCCTAACCCTAACCCTAACACTAACCCTACCCCGACCACTAACCCTAACCCTACCCTTAACCCTAACCCTAACCCTAAACCTAATCCTAACCCTATCCCTAACGATACCCCTACCCCTACCCCTAACCCTAAACCGTAATCCTAACCCTAACCCTACCCCTAACCCTACCCCTACCACTAAACATAACCCAAATTCTAACCCTAAACCTACCCCTAACCGTAACCCTAACCATAACCCTAACCCTAATCCTAACCATAACCCTACCCCTAACCCTACCCCTACCCCTAACCCTACCCAACCACTAACCCTAACCCTAACCCTAACCCTAACATTAACCCTAACCCTAACCCTACCCCTAACCATAACCCTAACCCTAAACATAACCTTCCCCCTAACGCTAACCCTAACCCTAACCCTAACCCTTCCCCTAACCCTAGCCCTAACCCTAAACCTACCCCTACCCCTAACCCTAATCCTAACCCTACCCTTAACGGTGAACCTAACACTAACTCTAACCCTATCCCTAACGCTAACTCTAACCCTACCCCTACCCCTACCCCAAACCCTAACCCTAACCCTAACCCTAACATTAACCCTAACCCTAACCCTACCCCTAACCGTAACCCTAACCCTAAACATAACCTTCCCCCTAACGCTAACTCTAACCCTATCCCTAACGCTAACTCTAACCCTAACCCTACCCCTACCCCTACCCTTAACCCTAACCCTAATCCTAACTCTATCACTACCCCTAACCCTTCCGCTAACCCTAACCCTAACCCTAACCCTACTCCTAACCGTAACCCTACCCCTAACGCTAACCCTAAACCTAACCCTAACCCTACCCCTAACCCTAACCCTAACCCTACCCTACCCTAACCCTAACCCTACCCCTAACCCTAACCTTAACCCTACCCCTAAAGCTAACCGTAACCCTAACCCTAAACCTACACCTAAAGCTAACCCTAACCCTAACCCTAACCCTGAACCTAACCCTAACTCTACCCCTAACCCTACCCCTAACCCTAACACTTCCCCTAACCCTAAACCCAACCCTACCCCTACCCCTACCCCTAACCCTAATCCTAACCATACCCTTAACCGTGACCCTAACCCTCACCCTACCCCTACCCCTAACGGTTACCCTAAACTTAACCCTAACCCTAACCCTACTCCTAACCCTAATCCTAAACCTACCCCTAACCCTATCCCTAACCCAACACCTAACCCTAACCCTAACCCTAAACCTACCCGTACCCCTACCCCTACCCCTAACCCTAATCCTAAAACCCAAACCGTAACTCTACCCCTACCCCTACCCCTAACCCTAACTCTAACCCTAACCCTACCCCTAACCCTACCCTACCACTCACCCTAACCCTAACCCTAACCCTAACCCTAAACCTAACCCTTATCCTAAACCTAACCCTAACTGTACCCCTACCCCTTCCCCCTAAGCTGAACCCTAACCCTAATCCTAACCCTACCGGTAACCCTACCCTACCACTAACCCTAAACCTAACCCTAACCCTACCCCTAACCCTAGCCCTAAAATCCTAACCCTAACCCTACCCCTACCCTAACATTAACCCTAACTCTAACCCTAACATATCCTACCCCTAACCCTACCCCTACCACTAAACCTACCACTACACCTAACGCTAACCCTACCCCTACCCCTAACCCTAGCCCTAACCCTAACCCTAAACCTAACCCTACCCCTAACCCTAACCCTAATCCTAAACCTAACTCTAACTGTACCCCTACCCATACCCCTAACCCTAACCCTAACCCTAACCATAACCCTAACCCTACCCCTAACGGTTACCGTAACCCTACCCCTAACCCTAACCCTATCCCTAACACTAACCCTAATCCTAAACCTACCCCTAACCCTATCCCTAACCCAACACCTAACCCTAACCCTAACCCTAACCCTACCCCTAACTCTAACCATAACCCTAACCCTACCGCTAACCCTAACCCAAACCCTACCCGTAACCCTACCCCTAACCCTAACACTACCCCTACCCCTAACCCTAACCCTAAACCTACCCGTACCCCTACCCGTACCCCTAACCCTAATCCTAAAACCCAAACCGTAACCCTACCCCTACCCCTACCCCTAACCCTAACTCTAACCCTAACCCTACCCCTAACCCTACCCTACCACTAACCCTAACCCTACCCCTAACCCTAACCCTAAACCTAACCATTATCCTAAACCTAACCCTAACAGTAAACCTACCACTTCCCCCTAAGCTGAACCCTAACCCTAACCCTAACCCTACCGGTAACCCTACCCTACCACTAACCCTAAACCTAACCCTAGCCCTAAAATCCTAACCCTAACCCTACCCCTACCCTAACCCTAACCCTAACTCTAACCCTAACCTATCCCTAACCCTACCCCTACACCTACCACTACCCCTACCCCTACCCTTAACCCTAACCCTACCCCTACTCCTAACCCTAACCCTAACCCTAATCCTAAACCTAACTCTAACTGTACCCCTACCCATACCCCTAACACGAACCCTAACCATAACCCTAACCCTACCCCTAAACCTACCCCTACAACTAAACCTAACCCTTACCCTAACCCTAACCCTACCCATAATCCTAACCCTAAAACACTAACCCTAACCCTACCACTACCCCTAACCTAACCCTAACCCTAACCCTAACGCTACCCCTAACCCCAACACTAACCCTAACCCTAACCCTAACCCTAAAACCCTACCCCTACCCCTACCCCTACCCCTACCCCTAACCCTAACACTACCCCTAACCCTACCCCTACCACTAACCCTAACCCTAACCCTAACCCTACCCCTAACCCTAAACCTAACCCTAACCCTAACCCTAACCCAACCCCTAACCCGAACCCTAACCCTAACCATAACCCTAACCCTAAAACCCTAACCCTACCCCTACCACTAACGCTAACCCTAACCCTAACCCTACCCCAAATCCTAACCCTAACCCTACCTCTACCCCTACCCCTAACCCTATAAACCTAACCCTAACCCTACCCCTACCCCTTCCGCTAACCCTAACCCTACCCCTAACGCTAAACCTAACTCTACCCCTACTCCTACGCTTAACCCTAAACCTAACTCTAACCCTATCCCTAACCGCAACCCGAACCCTTACACTAATCGTAACCCTACCCAACCCTAACCCTAAACCTAACCCTAGCCCTACCCCTCCCGCTACCCCTAACTCTAACCCTAATGCTAAAACCCAAAGCATAACCCTACCCCTACCCTACCCCTACCCCTAACCCTAACCCTACCCCTAACCCTAACCTAACTCTTCCCCTACCCCTACGCTTAACCCTACACCTAACCCAAACCCATACCCCTAACGCTAAACCTAACCCTATCCCTAACCCTAACCGTACCCCTAAACCTAACCCTAACCCTACCCCTAACCCTAACCCTAAAACCCAAACAATAACCCTACCCCTACCCTACCCCTAACACTAACCCTAACCCTAAGCCTACCCCTAACCCTACCCCTACCACTAAACCTAACCTTAACCCTAACCCTACCCCTACCCCTACCCCTAACCCTAACCCTACCCCTACCCCTAACCCTAACCCTAATCCTAAACCTAACCCTAACTGTACCCGTACCCCTACCCCTAACCCGAACCCTAACCATAAACTTACCCCTACCCCTAACCCTAACCCCACCATGAAGCCTAACCCTAACCCTAACCTTACACCTACCCCTAACCCTAGCCCTAAAACCCTAACTCTAAACCTACCCCAACCCTAACTCTAACCCTAACACTAACCCTAACCTATCACTACCCCTAAACCTACCCCTACCATTACCCCTACCCCTAACCCTAACCCTAACCCTAACTCTAACCCTACCCCTAACCCAAACCCTAACACTATCCCTAACCCTAATCCTAAACCTAACCCTAACTGTACCCCTACCCCTACCCCTAACCCGAACTCTAACCATAACCCTACCCCTACCTCAAACCCTACCCCTACCACTAACCCAGCCCTAAACCTAAACCTAACCCTACCCATAATCCTAACCCTAAAACCCAAACCCTAACCCTACCCCTACCCTAACCCTAAACCTAACCCTACCCCTAACATTAACGCTAACCCTAACCCTAACCCTAAACCTACCCTTAACCCTAACCCTAAACCTAACCCTAACCCTCATTCTAACCCTAACCCTAACTGTATCCCTACCCCTACTCCTAACCCTGAACCCTAATCCTAACCCTAAATCCACCACTAACCCAACCCCTACCACTAAACCTAACCCTAACCCTAAACCTAAACCTACCCCTAAACGTAAACCTAACCATAACCCTAACCCTAATCCTAACCCTAACCCTTCCCCTACCCCTACCCCTAACCCTAACCCTACCCAACCACTAACCCTAACCCTACACCTACCCCTAACATTAACCCTACTCCTAACCCTACCCCTAACATTAACCCTAACCCTAACCTAACCCCTAACCGAAATCCTAATCCTAAACCTAACCCTCCCCCTAACGCTAACCCTAACCCTAACCCTAACCCTTCCCCTAACCCTAACCCTAACCCTAACCCTACCCCTAACCCTAATCCTAACCCTACCCTTAATGGTGACCCTAACACTAACTCTAGCCCTACCCCCAACGCTAACTCTAACCTTAAACCTAATCGTAACCCTAACCCGACCCCTAACCCTAACCCTAACCGTAACACTAACCCTACCCCGACCACTAACCCTAACCCTAACCCTAACCCTAACCCTACCCTTAACCCTAACCCTAACCCTAAACCTAATCCTAACCCTAACCCTAACGGTACCCCTACCCCTACCCCTAACCCCAAACCGTAATCCTAACCCTAACCCTACCCCTAACCCTACCCCTACCACTAAACATAACCCAAACTCTAACCCTAAACCTACCCCTAACCCTAACCCTAACCCTAACCCTAACCCTAACCCTAACCCTACCCCTAACCCTACCCCTACCCCTAACCCTACCCAACCACTAACCCTAACCCTAAACCTAACCCTAACATTAACCCTAACCCTAACCCTACCCCTAACCGTAACCCTAACCCTAAACCTAACCTTCCCCCTAACGCTAACCCTAACCCTAACCCTAACCCTAACCCTTC
>JANJXV010000025.1:26938609-26966109 GCA_024803745.1 Megascapheus bottae
CCATAACCCTAACCCTAACCCTAACCCACCCCATAACGCTAACCCTAACCCTAACCCTAACCATAACCCTACCGCTAACCCTAACCCAAACCCTACCCCTAACCCTTAACGGTGACCCTAACACTAACCCTAACCCTACCCCTAAGGCTAACTCTAACCGTAACCCTAAACCTAACCCTTTCCCTACCCCTAACCCTACCCCAAACCCTAACCCTAACCCTAACCCTACCGCGAAACCTAACCCAAACCCTACCCCTAACCCTCCCCCTAACCCTAACCCTAACTCTACCCTGACCCTAACCCTAACCCTACCCCTACCCCTAAACCTAACCCTAACCCTAACCCTAACGCTACCCCTAACCCGAACCCTAACCCTAACCCTAACCCTAAAACCCTAACCCTACCCCTTCCACTAACGCTAACCCTAACCCTAACCCTACCCCAAATCCTAACCCTAACCCTACCTCTACCCCTACCCCAAACCCTAACCCTATAACCCTAACCCTAAGCCTACCCCTACCCCTTCCGCTAACCCTAACCCTACCCCTAACCGCAACCCTTACCCTTACCCTAATCGTAACCCTACCCCAACCCTAACCCTAAACCTAACCCTAGCCCTACCCCTCCCGCTACCCCTAACTCTAACCCTAATGCTAAAACCCAAAGCATAACCCTACCCCTACCCTACCCCTATCCCTAACACTAACCCTAACCATACCCCTAACCCTAACCTAACTCTTCCCCTACCCCTACGCTTAACCCTACACCTAACCCAAACCCATACCCCTAATGCTAAACCTAACCCTATCCCTAACCCTAACCCTACCCCTAACCCCAACCCTAACCCTAAAATCCAAACCATAACCCTACCCCTACCCTACCCCTACCCCTAACCCTAACCCTAATCCTAAACCTAACCCTAACTGTACCCGAACCCCTACCCCTATCCCGAACCCTAACCATAACCTTACCCCTACCCCTAACCCTAAACCTAAAACCCTAACCCTAACTCTATCCCAACCCTAACCCAAACCCTAACACAAACCCTAACCTATCACTACCCGTAACCCTACCCCTATCATTACCCCTGCCCCTTACCCTAACCCTAACCCTAACTCTAACCCTATCCCTAACCCAAACCCTAACCCTAACCCTAACCCTAATCCTAAACCTAACCCTAACTCTACCCCTACCCCTACCCCTAATCCGAACGCTAACAATAACCCTACCCCTACCTCAAACCCTACCCCTAACACTAACCCAGCCCTAAATCTAAACCTAACCCTACCACTAACCCTAACCCTAAAACGCAAACCCTAACTCTACCTCTAACCTAACCCTAACCCTAACCCTAACCATAACCCTATCCCTACCACTAACGCTAACCCTAACCCTAACCCTACCCTTAACCCTAACCCTAAACCTAACTCTAACCCTAATCCTAACGCTAACCCTAATTGTACACCTACCCCTACCCCTAACCCGAACCCTAATCCTAACCCTAACCCTACCCCTAACCTTACCCCTACCACTAACCCTAACAGTAACCCTAAACCTAACCTTAACCCTACCCATAACCGTAATCCTAACCCTAACCCTAACCCTCATCCTAACCCTAACACTAACCCTACCCTACCCCTAACCCTATCCATACCCCTAACCCTAACCCTATCCAACCACTAACCCTAACACTAAGCCTACAACTAACATTAACCGTACTCCTAATCCTACCACTTACATTAACCCTAACCCTAACCCTACCCTAACCATAACCCTAACCCTAACCCTAACCCACCCCCTAACGCTAACCCTAACCCTAACCATAACCCTACCGCTAACCCTAACCCAATCCCTACCCCTAACCCTTAACGGTGACCCTAACACTAACCCTAACCCTACCCCTAAGGCTAACTCTAACCGTAACCCTAACCCTAACCTTTACCCTACCCCTAACCCTACCCCAAACCCTAACCCTAACCCTAACCCTACCGCGAACCCTAACCCAAACCCTACCCTAACCCTCCCCCTAACCCTAATCCTAACTCTACCCTGACCCTAACCCTAAACCTACCCCTACCCCTAAACATAAACCTAACCCTACCCCTAAACGTAATCCTAACCCTAAACCTAACCATACCCCTAACGCTAAAACTAACCCTAACCCTAAACTTAACCCTACCCCTAACCGTAACCCAAACCCTAACCGTAAACCTAACCCTAACCCTACCCCTACCCCTAACCCTAACCCTAACCTTAAAACTTAACCCTAACCCTACCACTATCTCTACCCCTACCTTTACCCTAGCCCTAACCCTAACCCTAACCCTACCCCTACCACTAACCCTACCCCTAACCCTAAACCTAACACTAACCCTTACCCTAACCCTAAACATACCCCTAACCCTACCCTACCAGTAACCCTAACCCTACCCCTACCCCTAACCCTACCCCTCACCCTAACCCTAACCCTAACCCTACCCTTAACAGTTTCCCTAAACCTCCCCCTAACCCTACCCCAAAGGCTAACCCTAACCCTAACCCTAAACCTAACCATACCCCTAACCCTACCCCTGACCCAACCCCTAACCCTAACCCTTACCCTACCGCTTACACTAACCCAAACCCTACCGCTACCCCTACCCCTAAACCAAACCCTACCCCTACCCCTAACCCTAAACCTAACCCTAAACCTACCCCTACCCCTACCCCTAACCCTAACCCTATCCCTACCCCTAACCATAACCCTAACCCTAACCCTAACAATATCCCTAACGCTAACCATAACACTAACCATAACCCTACACCTATCCCTAACCCTAACCTTAACCCTAACACTAACCCTATCCCTAACCCAAACCCTAACCCTAACCCTAATCCTAAACCTAAACCTAACTGTACCCCTACCCCTACCCCGAACGCTAACCATAACCCTACCCCTACTTCAAACCCTACCCCTACCACTAACCCAGTCCTAAACCTAAACCTAACCCTACCCCTAACCCTAACCCTAAAACCCAAACCCTAACTCTACCTCTAACCTAACCCTAACCCTAATCCTAACCCTACGCCTACCACTAACGCTAAACCTAACCCTAACCCTACCCTTAACCCTAACCCTAAACCTAACCCTAACACTAATCCTAACCCTAACCGTAATTGTACACCTACCCCTACCCCTAACCCGAACCCTAATCCTAACCCTAACCCTACCCCTAACCTTAGCCCTACCACTAACCCTAACCGTAACCCTAAACCTAACCCTAACCCTACCCATAACCGTAATCCTAACCCTAACCCTAACCCTCATCCTAACCCTAACACTAACCCTACCCTACCCCTAACCCTACCCCTACCCCTAACCCTAACCCTATCCAACCACTAACCCTAACACTAAGCCTACAACTAACATTAACCGTACTCCTAATCCTACCGCTTACATTAACCCTAACCCTAACCCTACCCTAACCATAACCCTAACCCTAACCCTAACCCACCCCCTAACGCTAACTCTAACCCTAACCCTAACCCTAACCCTACCGCTAACCCTAACCCAAACCCTACCCCTAACCCTTAACGGTGACCCTAACACTAACCCTAACCCTACCCCTAAGGCTAACTCTAACCGTAACCCTAACCCTAACCCTTACCCTACCCCTACCCCTACCCCAAACCCTAACCCTAACCCTAACCCTAACCCTACCGCGAACCCTAACCCAAACCCTAGGCCTAACCCTCCCCCTAACCCTAACCCTAACTCTACCCTGACCCTAACCCTAAACCTACCCCTACCCCTAACCCTAACCATAACCCTAACCCTACCCCTAACCGTAATCCTAACCCTAAACCTAACCATACCCCTAACGCTAAACCTAACCCTAACCCTAAACTTAACCCTACCCCTAACCGTAACCCAAACCCTAACCGTAAAAATAACCCTACCCCTACCCCTAACCCTAACCTTAAAACCTAACCCTAACCCTACCCCTACCTCTACCCCTAACTTAACCCTAGCCCTAACCCTAACCCTAACCCTACCCCTACCACTAACCCTACCCCTAACCCTAAACCTAACACTAACCCTTACCCTAACCCTAAACATACCCCTAACCCTACCCTACCAGTAACCCTAACCCTACCCCTACCCCTAACCCTACCCCTCACCCTAACCCTAACCCTAACCCTACCCTTAACAGTTTCCCTAAACCTCCCCCTAACCCTACCCCAAACGCTAACCCTAACCCTAACCCTAAACCTAACCATACCCCTAACCCTACCCCTGACCCAACCCCTAACCCTAACCCTTACCCTACCGCTTACACTAACCCAAACCCTACCGCTACCCCTACCCCTAAACCAAACCCTACCCCTACCCCTAACCCTAAACCTAACCCTAAACCTACCCCTACCCCTACCCCTAACCCTAACCCTATCCCTACCCCTAACCATAACCCTAACCCTAACCCTAACAATATCCCTAACGCTAACCATAACACTAACCATAACCCTACACCTATCCCTAACCCTAACCTTAACCCTAACACTAACCCTATCCCTAACCCAAACCCTAACCCTAACCCTAATCCTAAACCTAACCCTAACTGTACCCCTACCCCTACCCCTAACCCAAACGTTAACCATAACCCTACCCCTACTTCAAACCCTACCCCTACCACTAACCCAGCCCTAAACCTAAACCTAACCCTACCCCTAACCCTAACCCTAAAACCCAAACCCTAACTCTACCTCTAACCTAACCGTAACCCTAATCCTAACCCTACGCCTAACACTAACGCTAAACCTAACCCTAACCCTACCCTTAACCCTAACCCTAAACCTAACCCTAACCCTAATCCTAACCCTAACCGTAATTGTACACCTACCCCTACCCCTAACCCGAACCCTAATCCTAACCCTAACCCTACCCCTAACCTTAGCCCTACCACTAACCCTAACCGTAACCCTAAACCTAACCCTAACCCTACCCATAACCGTAATCCTAACCCTAACCCTAACCCTCATCCTAACCCTAACACTAACCCTACCCTACCCCTAACCCTACCCCTACCCCTAACCCTAACCCTATCCAACCACTAACCCTAACACTAAGCCTACAACTAACATTAACCGTACTCCTAATCCTACCGCTTACATTAACCCTAACCCTAACCCTACCCTAACCATAACCCTAACCCTAACCCTAACCCACCCCCTAACGCTAACCCTAACCCTAACCCTAACCCTACCGCTAACCCTAACCCAAACCCTACCCCTAACCCTTAACGGTGACCCTAACACTAACCCTAACCCTAACCCTAAGGCTAACTCTAACCGTAACCCTAACCCTAACCCTTACCCTACCCCTACCCCTACCCCAAAACCTAACCCTAACCCTAACCCTAACCCTACCGCGAACCCTAACCCAAACCCTAGGCCTAACCCTCCCCCTAACCCTAACCCTAACTCTACCCTGACCCTAACCCTAAACCTAACCCTACCCCTAACCCTAACCATAACCCTAACCCTACCCCTAACCGTAATCCTAACCCTAAACCTAACCATACCCCTAACGCTAAACCTAACCCTAACCCTAAACTTAACCCTACCCCTAACCGTAACCCAAACCCTAACCGTAAAAATAACCCTACCCCTACCCCTAACCCTAACCTTAAAACCTAACCCTAACCCTACCCCTACCTCTACCCCTAACTTAACCCTAGCCCTAACCCTAACCCTAACCCTACCCCTACCACTAACCCTACCCCTAACCCTAAAACTAACACTAACCCTTACCCTAACCCTAAACATACCCATAACCCTACCCCTACCAGTAACCCTAACCCTACCCCTACCCCTACCCCTACCCCTCACCCTAACCCTAACCCTAACCCTAACCCTACCCTTAACAGTTTCCCTAAACCTCCCCCTAACCCTACCCCAAACGCTAACCCTAACCCTAACCCTAAACCTAACCATACCCCTAACCCTACACCTGACCCAACCCATAACCCTAACGAGTACCCTACCGCTTACACTAACCCAAACCCTACCGCTACCCCTACCCCTAAACCAAACCATACCCCTACCCCTAACCATAAACCTAACCCTAAACCTAACCCTACCCCTAATCCTAACCCTATCCCTACCCCTAACCATAACCCTAACCCTAACAATATCCCTAACGCTAACCATAACACTAACCATAACCCTACACCTATCCCTAACCCTAACACTAACCCTAACCCTACCAATACCCCTAACCCTAACTCTAACCCTAAACCTAACCCTAACACTAACCCTAACCCTACCAATACCCCTAACCCTAATCCGAACCTAAACCCTACCCCTAATCCTAACCCTAACCCTACCCCTACCCTAACCCTAAACCTAACCCTATAACCCTAATCCAACCCTACCCCTACCCCTAACCCTAACCTGATCCTAAAAGCCTAACCCTAACCCTACCCCTACCCCTACCCCTACACCTAACCCTAACCCTACCCCTAACCCTAAATCTAACCCTACCCCTACCCCTACGCTTAACCCTAACCCTAACCCTAAACCTGCCCCTAATCGCAACCCGAACCTTAACCCTAACCATACCCCTAACGCTAACACTAACCCTAACCCTAACCCTAAACCTACCCCTACCCCTACCCCTAACCCTAAACCTAACCCTAAACCTACCTCCAACCTTACCCCTACCCCTAACCCTAACCCTAACCATAACCCTAACCCTACACCTAACCCTACCCCTACCACTAACCCTAACCCTAACCCTACCCCTAATCCTAACCCTAAAACCCTAACCCTAACCCTACCCCAACCCTAACCCTACCCCTAACCCTAACCCTAACCTATCCCTACCCCTAACCCTACCCCTACCACTACCCCTACCACTAACCCTAACCCTAACTCTAACCCTACCCCTAAACCTAACCTTAACCCTAAACCTAATCCTAAACCTAACCCTAACTAGACCCCTACCCCTACCCCTAATCCGAACGCTAACCATAACTCTAACCCTACCCCTAAACTTACCCCTACCACTAAACCTAAGCCTAACCCTTCCCCTAACCCTAACCATAAAACCCTAACCCTAACCCAACCCCTACCCTAAACCTAATCCTACCCCTAACACTTCCCCTACCACTAACCCTAACCCTAACCCTACCCTTAACCCTAACCCTAAACCTAACCCTAATCCTAACCCTAACCCTAACTGTACCCCTACCCCTACCCCTAACCCCGAACCCTAATCCTAACTCTAAATCCACCACTAACCCAACCCCTACCACTAAACCTAACCCTAACCCTAACCCTAAACCTACCCCTAAACATAAACCTAACCATAACCCTAACCCTAATCCTTACCCTAACCCTTCCCCTATCCCTCCCCCTAACACTTACCCTACCCAACCACTAACCCTACCCCTACCCCTACCCCTAACATTAACCCTACTCCCCTAACCCTAACCCTAACCCTACCCCTAACGCTAACCTTAACCCTAAACCTAACCCTAACCCTAACCCTAACCCTAATTGAACCCTACCCCTAACCCTAACCCTAACCCTACCCCTAACTGTAACCCTAACCGTAACCCTCCCCCTAACGCTAACCCTAAACCTAACCCTAATCCTAACCCTAATCCTACCCCTACCCCTATCCCCTAACCCCTACCCCTAACCAAAACCCTACCCAACCACTAACCCTAACCCTAACCCTACCCCTAACATTAACCCTACTCCTAACCCTACCCCTAACATTAACCCTAACCCTAACCCTACCCCTTACCGTAACCCTAACCCTAAACCTAACCCTCCCCCTAACGCTAACCGTAACCCTAAACATAACCCTAACCCTAACCCCTAAACCTAACCCTAACCCCAACCCTACCCCTACCCCTACCCCTAACCCTAACGCTACCCCTACCCCTAACCCTAATCCTAACCCTACCCTTAACCATTTCCCTAAATCTCACCCTAACCCTACCCCAAACGCTAACCCTAACCCTAACCCTAACTGTAACCCAAACCCTACCTCTACCCCTACCCCTAACCATAATCCTAAACCTACCCCTAACCATAACCCTAACCCTACACCTAACCATACCCCTAATGCTAACCCTAACCCTAAACCTAACCCTAACCCTACCCCTAAACTTAACCCTAACCCTAACCCTACCCCTAACCCTAACCCTACCACTAACCCTAACCCTAACCCTACACTTAACCCTACCCTACCACTAACCCTAACCCTAACCCTAACCGTAATCCTAACCCTAACCCTAAATGTACCCCTACCACTACCCCTAACCCAAACCCTAACACTAACCCTAACCATAACCATAACCCTACCCTTACCACCAAGCCTAAGCCTAACCCTAATTCTAACCCTAACCCTACCCCTAACCGTAAGCCAACCCTAACCCTAAACCGACACTAAGCCTAAACCTAACCCTAAACCTAACCCTAATCCTACACCTAACCCTACCCCTACCACTACCCCTATCCCTACCCCTAACCCTAACCCTAAAACCCTAACCTTACCCCTACCCCAACCCCTACCCCTACCCCTAACCCTAAACCTAACCCTACCCATAACCCTACCCCTAACACTAACCCTAACACTAACCCTAACCCTACCACTACACCTCACCCTCACCCTAACCCTAACCGTATCCCTAACTATACCCTTACCCCTACCCCTACCCTGAACCCTAAACCTAACCCTAACCCTAACCCTAACACTAACCCTACCCTTAACCGTAACCCTAATCCAAACCCTAACCCTACGCTAACCCTAACCCTAACCCGAAGCCTAACCCTACCCCAACATTAACCCTAACCCTAACCCTATCCGTAACATTAACCCTACTCCTAACCCTACCCCTAACTCTAACCCTAACCCTAACCCAACCCCTAACCGTAACCCTAACCCTAACCCTCCCGCTAACGCTAACTCTAGCCCTAACCCTAAACCAAACCCTAACCCTAACCCTAACCCTATCCCTACCCCTAACGCTAACCCTAACCCTAACCATAAACCTAACCCTAACCCTAATCCTAAACCTAACCCTAACTGTACCCCTACCCCTACCCCTAACCCGAACGCTAACCATAACCCTAACCCTACCGCTAACCCTACCCCTACCACTAAACCTAACCCTAACCCTACACCTAACCTTAACCATAAAATCCTAACCCTAACCCAACCCCTACCCTAACCCTAACCCTAAACCTAACCCTAACCCTACCCCTACCCCTACCACTAACCCTAACCCTAACCCTAAATCTAACCCTACACTTAACCCTAACCCTAACGCTAATACTAACCCTACCCCTAACCCTACCACTAAACATAACCCTAACCCTAACCCTAAACCTACCCCTAACCGTAACCCTAACCATAACCCTAACCCTAATCCTAACCCTAACCCTACCCCTACCCATACCCCACCCCTACCCCTAACCCTAACCCTACCCAACAACTAACCCTAAATCTAACCCTACCCCTAACATTAACCCTACCCTAAAGCCTACATCTAACCCTAACCCTAACCCTAACCCTAACGCTAACTCTAACCATAACCCTCACCGTAACCCTAACCCAACACCTAACCCTAACCCTAACTCTAACCCTAACCCTATCCCTAACCGTAACCCTACCACTAACCCTAACCCTACTCCTAACCGTAACCCTAACCCTAACCCTAACCCTACCCCTACCCCTAACCCTAATCCTACCCCTAACCCTACCTCTAACCCTAACCCTACCCCTAACCGTAACCCTAACCTAAACCCTAACCCTCCCCCTAACGCTAACCCTAAACCTACCCCTACCCCTAACCCTACCGCTAACGCTAATCCCAAGCCTAACACTAAACCTACTCCTAACGCGAACCCTAACCCTGAACCTAACCCTAACCCTACCCCTAAACCTAATCCCAACCCTAACCTTAACCCTTCTCCTAACCCTAACCCTAACCCTACCCCTAACCCTAAGCCTAACCCTAACCCTAAGCCTAACCCTATGCCTAACCCTACCCCAAAACCTAACCCTAACACTAACCCTAACCCTAACCCTAACCCTACCCCTAAACCTAACCCCAACCCTAACCTTAACCCTTCTCCTAACCCTAACCCTAACCCTACCCCTAACCCTAAGCCTAACCCTAACCCTAAGCCTAACCCTAAGCCTAACCCTACCCCAAAACCTAACCCTAACACTAACCCTAACCCTAACCTTAACCATACCCCTAACCCTAACCCAAAACCTAACCCTAAACCTAACCCTAACCCTAAGCCTAACCCTACCACTAATCCTAACCCTAACCCTAACCATAAAACCCTAGCCATAACCCTACCCCAACCGTATCCCTAACCCTAACCCTAACCCTAACCTATACCTACGCCTAACCCTAACCCTACCACTACCCCTACCCCTACCCCTAACCCTAACCCTAACTCTAACCCCTAAACCTAACCCTAACCCGAACGCTAACCATAACCCTAACCCTAAACCTAACCCTACACCTACCACTAACCCTAACCCTAACCCTACCCCTACGCCTAACCCTAAAACCCTAACCCTAACCCTAAGCCTACCCTAACCTTAACCCTAACCCTAACCCTAACCCTACCACTAATCCTAACCCTAACCCTAACCCTACCACTAATCCTAACCCTAACCCTAACCCTACCATTAACCCTAACACTAACCCTAACCCTAACCCTAATCCTAACCCTAACACTAACTGTACCCCTACCCCTACCCGTAACCACGAACCCTAATCCTAACCCTAACCCTACCCCTACCCCTACCCCTACCACTAAACCTAACGCTAACCCTAACCCTAAGCCTTCCCCTAACCGTAACCCCAACTCTAAAACCCTAACTCTAACCCTACCCTAACGTTAACTCTAACCCTAACCCTAACCCTAACCCTACCCCCAACCCTAACCCTAACCCTGCCCCTAACTCTAACTCTACCCCTAACCCTACCCCTAACTCTAACCCTAACCATAACCCTACCCCTACCCCTACCTCTAACCCTAAACCTAACCATAAGACCCAAACCGTAACCCTACCCCCACACCTAATCCTAACTCTAACCCTAACCCTACCCCTAACCCTACCCTACCACTAACCCTAACCCTAACCCTACCCCTAACCCTAACCCTAAAACCCTAACCCTAACCCTACCTCTACCCTAACCCTATCCCTAACCCTAACCTTAACCTATCCCTACCCCTAACCCTACGCCTACGATTACCCCTACCCATAACGCTAACCCTTACCCTACCCCTACCCATAACCCTAACCCTAACCCTAACCCTAATCCTAAACCTAACCCTAACTGTACCCCTACCCATACCCCTAACACGAACCCTAACCATAACCCTAACCGTGCCCCTAACCCTACCCCTACAACTAACCCCAAACCTAACCCTAACCCTAACCCTAATCGTAATTTTAACCCTAAAACCCTAAACCTAACCCTACCCCTACCCCTAACCAAACCCAACCCTAACCCTAACCAGAACGCTACCCCTAACCCGAACCCTAACCCTAACCCTAACCCTAAAACCCTAAAACCCTAACCCTAACCCTACCCCTAACCCTAAGCCTAACCCTAACCCTAAGCCTAACCCTAACCCTAACCCTACCCCAAAACCTACCCCTACCACTAACCCTAACCCTAACCGTAACCATACCCCTAACCCTAACCCAAAACCTAACCCTAACCCTAACCCTAACCCTAAGCCTAACCCTACCACTAATCCTAACCCTAACCCTAACCATAAAACCCTAGCCATAACCCTACCCCAACCGTATCCCTAACCCTAACCCTAACCATAACCTATACCTACGCCTACCCCTACCCCTACCACTACCCCTACCCCTAACCCTAACCCTAACTCTATCCCCTAAACCTAACCCTAACCCGAACGCTAACCATAACCCTAACCCTAAACCTAACCCTACATCTACCACTAACCCTAACCCTAACCCTATCCCTAACCCTAACCCTAAAACCCTAACCGTAACCCTAAGCCTACCCTAACCCTAACCCTAACCCTAACCCTACCACTAATCCTAACCCTAACCCTAACCCTAACCCTACCCTTAACCCTAACACTAACCCTAACCCTAACCCTAATCCTAACCCTAACACTAACTGCACCCCTACCCCTACCCGTAACCACGAACCCTAATCCTAACCCTAACCCTACCCCTACCCCTACCACTAAACCTAACCCTAACCCTAACCCTAACCCTTCCCCTAACCGTAACCCTAACTCTAAAACCCTAACCCTAACACTACCCCTAACGCTAACTCTAACCCTAACCCTAACCCTGACCCTACCCCCAACCCTAACCCTAACCATAACCCTAATCCTATCCCTAACCCTAACCCTAACCCTACCCCTAACCGTAACCCTAACCCTACCCCTAACACTACCCCTACTTCTAAACCTAACCGTAACCCTAACCCTACCCCTAACCCTAACCCTAAAACCCTAACCCTAACCCTACCTCTACCCTAACCCTACCCCTAACCCTAACCTTAACCTATCCCTACCCCTAACCCTACGCCTACGACTACCCCTACCCATAACCCTAACCCTTACCCTACCCCTACCCATAACCCTAACCCTAACCCTAATCCTAAACCTAACCCTAACTGTACCCCTACACATAGCCCTAACACGAACCCTAACCATAACCCTAACCGTGCCCCTAACCCTACCCCTACAACTAAACCTAAACCTAACCCTAACCCTAACCCTAATCGTAATTTTAACACTAAAACCCTAAACCTAACCCTACCCCTACCCCTAACCACACCCAACCCTAACCCTAACCATAACGCTACCTCTAACCCGAACCCTAACCCTAACCCTAACCCTAAAACCCTAACCCTAAACCTACCCCTACCCCTAACCCTAAGCCTAACCCTAACCCTAAGCCTAACCCTAACCCTACCCCGAAACCTACCACTACCACTAACCCTAACCCTAACCCTAACCATACACCTAACCCCAACCCAAAACCTAACCCTAACCCTAACCCTAAGCCTAACCCTACCACTAATCCTAACCCTAACCCTAACCATAAAACCCTAGCCATAACCCTACCCCAACCGTATCCCTAACCCTAACCCTAACCCTAACCCTAACCTATACCTACGCCTAAACCTACCCCTACAACTACCCCTACCTCTACCCCTAACCCTAACTCTAACCCTAACCCCTAAACCTAACCCTAACCCAAACGCTAACCATAACCCTAACCCGAAACCTAACCCTACCCCTACCACTAACCCTAACCCTAACCCTACCCCTAACCCTAACACTAAAACCCTAACCCTAACCCTAAGCTTACCCTAAACCTAACCCTAACCCAAACCCTAACCCTATCACTAATCCTAACCCTAACCCTAACCCTACCCTTAAGCCTAACACTAACCCTAAACCTAACCCTAATCCTAACCCTAACACTAAATGTACCCCTACCCCTACCCGTAACCCCGAACCCTAATCCTAACCCTAACCCTACCCCTACCCCTACCCCTACCACTAAACCTAACCCTAACCCTAACCCTTCCCCTAACCGTAACCCTAACTCTAAAACCCTAACCCTAACCCTACCCCTAACGCTAACTCTAACCCTAACCCTAACCCTACCCCCAACCCTAACCCTAACCCTAACCCTAATCCTATCCCTAACCCTAACCCTAACCCTAACCCTACCCCTAACCATAACCCTAACCCTACCCCTAACTCTACCCCTACCTCTAAACCTAACCCTAACCCTAACCCTAACCCTACCCCTAACCCTAACCCTAAAACCCTAACCCTAACCCTTCCTCTACCCTAACCCTACCCCTACCCCTAACCCTAACCTTAACCTATCCCTACCCCTAACCCTACGCCTATGACTACCCGTACCCATAACCCTAACCCTTACCCTACCCCTACCCATAACCCTAACCCTAACCCTAACCCTAATCCTAAACCTAACCCTAACTGTACCCCTACACATACCCCTAACACAAACCCTAACCATAACCCTAACCATGCCCCTAACCCTACCCCTACAACTAACCCTAAACCTAACCCTAACCCTAATCGTAATTTTAACCCTAAAACCCTAAACCTATCCCTTCCCCTACACCTAACCAAACCCAACCGTAACCATAACCATAACGTTACCCCTAACCCGAACCCTAACCCTAATACTAACCCTAAAACCCTAACCCTAACCGTACCCCTACCCCTAACCCTAAGCCTAACCCTAACCCTAAGCCTAACCCTAACCCTAACCCTACCCCAAAACCTACCCCTACCACTAACCCTAACCGTAACCCTAACCCTACCCCTAACCCTAACTCAAAACTAACCCTAACCCTAACCTTAAGCCTAAACCTACCACTAATCCTAACCCTAACCATAAAACCCTAGCCATAACCCTATCCCAAACATATCCCTAACCCTAACCCTAACCCTAACCTATACCTACGCCTAACCCTACCCCTACCACTACCCCTACCCCTAACCCTAACCCTAACTCTAACCCTAACCCCTAAACCTAACCCTAACCCGAACGCTAACCATAACCCTAACCCTAACCCTAACCCTACCCCTACCACTAACCCTAACCCTAACCCTACCCCTAACCCTAAAACTCTAACCCTACCCCTAAGCCTACCCTAACCCTAACCCTAACCCTAACCCTCCCCCTAACCCTAAAACTCTAACCCTACCCCTAAGCCTACCCTAACCCTAACCCTAACCCTAACCCTTACCCGTAACCCCGAACCCTAATCCTAACCCTAACCCTATCCCTACCCCTACCACTAAACCTAACCCTAACCCTAACCCTAAACCTAACCGCAACCCTAACCTTAACCCTTCTCCTAACCCTAACCCTAACCCTAACCCTACCCCTAACACTAACACTAACCCTACCCCTAACGCTAACCCTAACCCTAAGCCTAAACCTACACATAACGCTAACCCTAACCCTAACCCTAACCCTAACCCTACCCCTAACCCTAATCCTAATCCTAACCCTACCATTAACCGTGACCCTACCCTCACCCTAACCCTACCCCTAACGCTAATCCTAACCCTAACCCTACCCCTAACCCTATCCCTAAACCTAACCCTACACCTAACCCTACCCCTAACCCAACACCTAACCCTAACCCTAACCCTAACCCTAACCCTACCGCTAACCCTAACCCAAACCCTACCCGTAACTCAACCCCTAACCCTAACTCTACCCCTAAACCTAACCCTACCCCTAAACCTTACCCTAACCCTAAAACCAAACCATAACCCTACCCCTAACCCTAAATCTAACCCTAACCCTAACCCTACCGCTAACCCTAACCCAAATCCTACCCGTAACTCTACCCATATCCCTAACTCTACCCCTAACGCTAACCTTAACCCTAACCCTAACCCTAACCTACCCGTAACTCTACCCCTAACCCTAACTCTACCCCTAAACCTAACCCTAACCCTAACCCACCCCTACCCCTACCCCTACCCCTAACCCTAACCCTAACCTTAAAACCCAAACCGTAACCCTACCACTACCCCTACACTTAACCCTAACTCTAACCCTAACCCAACCCCTAACCCTAACCTACCACTAACCCTAACCCTAACCCAAACCCTAACCCTAACCCTAACCCTAATCCTAAACCTAAACCTAACTGTACCGATACTCCTACCCCTAACCTGAAGCCTAAGCCTAACCCTAACCCTACCCCTAACCCTACCCCTTCCTCTAGACCTAACCCTAACCCTAACCCTAACCCTACCCCTAACCCTAAATCCCTAACCCTACCCCTACTCTAACCCTAACCCTAACCATAATCTATCCCTACCCCTAACACTACCCCTACCACTACCCCTACCCCTAACCCTAACCCTACCCCTACCCCTAACCCTAACCCTAACCTTAATCCTAAACCTAACCCTAACTGTACATCTACCCATACCCCTAACACGAACCCTAACCATAACCCTAACCCTACCCCTAACCCTACCCCTACAACTGAGTCTAAACTTAACCCTAACCCTAACCCTAACCCTACCTGTAATCCTAACCCTAAAACTCTAACCCTAACCCTACCCCTACCCCTAACTTAACCCTAACCCTAACCCTAACCCTACCCCTAACCCGAACCCGAACCCTAACCCTAACCCTAACCATAACCATAACCCTAAAACCCTAAACCTAACCCTACCCCTAACTCTAATCCTAACCCTAAACCTAACACTAACCCTGCCCCTAACCCTACCCGTACAACTAAGCCTAACCCTACCCGTAAGCCTAACCCTACCCCTAACCCTAACCCTAAAACCCTAGCCCTAACCCTACCCCAACCCTAACCCTAACCCTAACCCTAACCTATCCCTATGCCTAACCCTACCCCTACCACTACCCCTACCCCTAAACCTAACCCTAACCCTAACCCTAACCCCTAACCCTAACCTTAACCCTAACCCGAACGCTAACCATAACCATAACCCTACCCCTAACCCTACCCCTACCACTAACCCTAACCCTAACCCTACTCCTAACCCTAACCCTAAAACACTAACCCTAATGCTAACCCTACCCCTACACCTAAATCTTCCCCTAACCCTACCCCTAACCCTAACCCTACCCAACCACTAACCCCAACCATAACCCTACCCCTAACATTAACCATACTCCTAACCCTACCCCTAACATTAACCTTAACCCTAACTCTACCCCTAACTGTAACCCTAACCCTAAACCTAACTCTCCCCCTAACGCTAACCCTAACCCTAACCCTAACCTTTCCACTAACCTTAATCCTAACCCTAAACCTAATCCTAACCATACCCTTAACGTTGACACTAACACTAACCCTAACCCTATCCCTAACGCTAACTCTAACCCTAACCTTAACCCTAACCCTACCCCCAACCCTAACCCTAAACCTAACCCTAACCCTATCCCTAACCGTAACCCTAACTCTAACCCTAACCCTACCCCTAACCGTAACCCTACCCTAACCCTAACCCTACCCCTAACGCTAACGTTAACCCTAACCCTAACCCTAACCCTACCCCTAACCCTAACCCTACCCCTCACCCTACCCCTACCCCTAACCCTAACCTTAACCCTACCCCTAACCGTAACCCTAACCCTAACCCTCCCCCTAACGCTAACCCTAAACCTAACCCTAACCCTAACCTAACCATAATCCTAACCCTAACCATAACCCTAACCCTAGCCTAACCCTAACTCTAACCCTAATCCTAAACCTAACCCTACCCCCAAACCTAACCCTACGCCTTACGCTAACCCTAACCCTAACCCTAACCGTAACCTACCCCTAACGCTAACCCTAACCCTGACCCTAACCCTAAACCTACCACTAAACCTAACCCTAATCCTAACCCTAACCCTTCTCCTAACCCAACCCCTACCCCTACCCCTAACCCTAACCCTAACCCTACCCCTAACGCTAACCCTAACCCTAACCCTAAACCTACACCTAACTCTAACTCTAACCCTAACTCTAATCCTGAACCTAACCCAAACCCTACCCCTAACCCTACCCCTAACCCTAACCCTTCCCCTAAACCTAACTCTCACCTTACCCCTAACCCTAATCCTAATCCTAACCTTACCCTTAACCGTGACCCTAACCAACCCTACCCTAACCCTACCCCTAACGCTAACCTTAACCCTTACCCTGACCCTAACCCTACCCCTAACCCTAACCCTAACCATAACCCTACCCCTAACCCTACCCCTAACCCAACACCTAACCCTAACCCTAACCCTACCCCTAACCCTAACCCTTCCCCTAAACCTAACCCTCACCTTACCCCTAACCCTAACCCTAATCCTAACCTTACCCTTAACCGTGACCCTAACCCTACCCTAACCCTACCCCTAACGCTAACCTTAACCCTTACCCTGACCCTAACCCTACCCCTAACCCTAACCCTAATCATAACCCTACCCCTAACCCTACCCCTAACCCAACACCTAACCCTAACCCTAACCCTAACCCTACCCCTAACCCTAACTCTAACCCTAACCCTAACCATAACCCTACCGCTAACACTAACCCAAACCCTACCCCTAAATCTAACCGTATCTCTACCCCTAACCCTAACACTAACCCTACTCCTACCCCTAACGCTAACCATAATCCTAACCCTAACCCTAAAACCCAAACAGTAACCCTACCCCTACCCCTACCCCTAACCCTAACTCTAACCCTAACCCGACCCCTAACCCTACCCTACCACTATCCCTAACCCTAACCCTACCCCTAAACCTAAACCTAACCCTATCCCTAACCATAAACCTAGCCCTAGCCCTAACCCTAAACCTAACCCTAATCCTAACAGTAAACATACCCATAAACCTACACCTACCCCTACCCCTAACCCTACCCCTACAACTAACACTAACCCTAACCCTAACCATAACCCTACCCCTAACGCTAACCTTAACCCTAACCCTAACCCTAACCCTAACCCTACCCCTAACCCTAACCCTACTCCTCACCCTACCCCTACCCCTACCCCTAACCCTAACCCTACCCCTAACCATAACCCTAACCCTAACCCTCCCCCTAACGCTAACACTAAAACTAACCCTACCCCTAACGCTAACCTTAACCCTAACCCTAACCCTAACCTTAACCCTACCCCCAACCCTAACCCTACCCCTTACGCTAACCCTAACCCTAACCCTAACCTACCCCTAACGCTAACCCTAACCCTGACCCTAACCCTAACACTACCACTAAACCTAATCCTAATCCTAACCCTAACCCTTCTCCTAAACCTAACCCTACCCTTACCCCTAACCCTAACCCTAACCCTCCCCCTAAAGCTAACCCTAAACCTAACCCTAACCCTAACCTAACCATAATCCTAACCCTAACCATAACCCTAACCCTAGCCTAACCCTAACTCTAACCCTAATCCTAAACCTAACCCTACCCCCAAACCTAACCCTACGCCTTACGCTAACCCTAACCCTAACCCTAACCGTAACCTACCCCTAACGCTAACCCTAACCCTGACCCTAACCCTAAACCTACCACTAAACCTAACCCTAATCCTAACCCTAACCCTTCTCCTAACCCTACCCCTACCCCTACCCCTAACCCTAACCCTAACCCTACCCCTAACGCTAACCCTAACCCTAACCCTAAACCTACACCTAACTCTAACTCTAACCCTAACTCTAATCCTGAACCTAACCCAAACCCTACCCCTAACCCTACCCCTAACCCTAACCCTTCCCCTAAACCTAACCCTCACCTTACCCCTAACCCTAATCCTAATCCTAACCTTACCCTTAACCGTGACCCTAACCCTACCCTAACCCTACCCCTAACGCTAACCTTAACCCTTACCCTGACCCTAACCCTACCCCTAACCCTAACCCTAACCATAACCCTACCCCTAACCCTACCCCTAACCCAACACCTAACCCTAACCCTAACCCTAACCCTACCCCTAACCCTAACCCTTCCCCTAAACCTAACCCTCACCTTACCCCTAACCCTAACCCTAATCCTAACCTTACCCTTAACCGTGACCCTAACCCTACCCTAACCCTACCCCTAACGCTAACCTTAACCCTTACCCTGACCCTAACCCTACCCCTAACCCTAACCCTAACCATAACCCTACCCCTAACCCTACCCCTAACCCAACACCTAACCCTAACCCTAACCCTAACCCTACCCCTAACCCTAACTCTAACCCTAACCCTAACCATAACCCTACCGCTAACACTAACCCAAACCCTACCCCTAAATCTAACCGTATCTCTACCCCTAACCCTAACACTAACCCTACTCCTACCCCTAACGCTAACCATAATCCTAACCCTAACCCTAAAACCCAAACAGTAACCCTACCCCTACCCCTACCCCTAACCCTAACTCTAACCCTAACCCGACCCCTAACCCTACCCTACCACTATCCCTAACCCTAACCCTACCCCTAAACCTAAACCTAACCCTATCCCTAACCCTAAACCTAGCCCTAGCCCTAACCCTAAACCTAACCCTAATCCTAACAGTAAACATACCCATAAACCTACACCTACCCCTACCCCTAACCCTACCCCTACAACTAACACTAACCCTAACCCTAACCATAACCCTACCCCTAACGCTAACCTTAACCCTAACCCTAACCCTAACCCTAACCCTACCCCTAACCCTAACCCTACTCCTCACCCTACCCCTACCCCTAACCCTAACCCTAACCCTACCCCTAACCGTAACCCTAACCCTAACCCTCCCCCTAACGCTAACACTAAAACTAACCCTACCCCTAACGCTAACCTTAACCCTAACCCTAACCCTAACCTTAACCCTACCCCAACCCTAACCCTACCCCTTACGCTAACCCTAACCCTAACCCTAACCTACCCCTAACGCTAACCCTAACCCTGACCCTAACCCTAACACTACCACTAAACCTAATCCTAATCCTAACCCTAACCCTTCTCCTAAACCTAACCCTACCCTTACCCCTAACCCTAACCCTAACCCTACCCCTAACGCTAACCCTAACCCTAACCCTAAACCTACACCTAACTCTAACTCTAACTCTAACCCTAACCCTAATCCTGAACCTAACACAAACCCTACCCCTAATCCTACCCTTACCCCTAACCCTAACCCTTCCCCTAACCCTAACCCTCACCCTACCCCTAACCCTAACCCTAATCCTAACCTTACCCTTAACTGTGACCCTAACCCTCACCCTAACCCTACCCCTAATGCTAACCTTAACCCTTACCCTGACCCTAACCCTACCCCTAACCCTAACCCTAAACCTAACCCTACCCCTAACCGTAACTGTAACCCTAACCCTAACCCTAACCCTACTCTAACCCTAACCCTAACTCTAATCCTAAAGGTAACCCTACCCCTACCCCTAACCCTATCCCTAACCCTTCCCCTAACGCTAAATCTTACCCTAACCCTAAACCTACCCGTAACGCTAACCCTAACCCTAACCCTAATCCTGACCCTAACCCTGACCCTAACCTTAAACCTAATCCTAACCCTAACCCTAACGCTACCCTAACCCTACCCCTACCCCTAACCCTAACCATACCCCACCATTAACCCTAACCCTAACCCTACCCCTGACATTAACCCTACTCCTAACCCTACCCCTACCCCTAACCCTAACCCTACGCCTAACCGTAACCCTAACCCAAACCTTCCGCTAATGCTAACCCTAATCCTAACCTTAACCCTAAACCAAACTCTAACCCTAACCCTAACCCTAACCCTACCCCTAACCCTACTCCTAACCCTAACCATAACCCTAATCCTAACCCTAACCCAACCCATAACCGTAACCGTAATCCTAACACTAACCCTAACCCTATAACCCAAACCCTAACCCTAATCCTAAACCTAACCTTCCCCTACCCCTATCCCTACCCAAACCCCTAACCCTAACCTACCCATCCACTAACCCTAACCCTAACCCTACCCCTAACATTAACCCTAACCCTAACCCTACCCCTAACCGTAACCGTAACCCTAACCCTAAACCTACCCCTAACACTAACTCTAACCGTAAACCTAACCCTAACCCTAACCCTAACCCTAATCCTAACCCTAATCCTAACCCTACCCCTACCCCTACCCCTAACCCTAACCCTACCCTACCACTAACCCTAACCCTAAACCTAACCCTAACTCTAACCCTAACCCTACCCATAACCCTAACCCTAGCCCTAGCCCTATCCCGAACCCTACCACTACCCCAACCGCAACCCCTAACCCTAACCCTAACCCTAACCTACCCCTAACCCTACCCCTAACCCTAACCCTAACCCTAACCCTCTCCCTAACCCTCACCCAAACCCTACCCTACTCATAACCCTAAATCTAACCCTAACCCTAACCCTAAACCTAACCCTACACCTAAAATAACCTTTACCCTAACCCTAACCCTAAACCTAAACCTACCCCTACCCCTAACCCTAACCCTACCCCTACCCCTAACCCTAACCATAACCCTACCCCTAACCATAACTCTAACTCTGACCCTACCTCTAACGCTAACCCTAGCCCTAACCCTAATCCTAAGCCTACTTCTACCCCTAACCCTAACCCTAACCGGAATCCTAAACCCAACCCTAACCCTACCGCTAACCGTAACCCTAACCCTAACCCTACCCCTACCACTAAGGCTAACCCTAACCCTAACCCTAAACCTAAACCTAACCCTAACCCTACCCCTAATCCTAACCCTAACCCTAACCCTATTCCTAAACCTAACCCTACCCCTAACCCTAAAACTAAACCTAAAACTAACCCTACCCCTTCTCCTAACTCGAACCCTAACCATGACCCTAACCCTAACCCTAACTCTACCCCTAACGCTAACCCTAACCCTAACCCTAACCCTACCCCTAAACCTTACCCTAACCTTACGCCTAACACTAACCCTAACCCTAACCCTAACCCTATCCCTAACCCTACCGATAAACCTAACTCTACCCCGACCCCTAACCCTAACCCTAACCCTAAACCAAACCCAACCCCTACCCCTAACCCTACTCCTAACCCCACCCCTAAACCTAACCCTAACCCTAACGCTAACCCAACCCTTACCCCTAACCCTAACCCTAACCATAACCCTAACCCTAACCCTACCCCTAACGCTTACCTGAACCCGAACTCTACCCCTCCCCCTACCCCTACCCATACCCCTAACCCTAACACTAACACTAACCCTAACCCTACCCCTAACCCTAACCCTGCCCTAACCCTAACCCTATCCCTAACCCTACCCCTAATCCAAACTCTAACCCTACCCCTAACGCTAAACCTAACCCTAAACCTAACCCTACCCCTTCCCCTAACCCTAAACCTAACCCTCACCCTAACCAGAACACTAACCCTAACCCTAACTCTAGCCCTAACCGTACCCCTAACCCTAACCTAACTCTAACCAGACCCCTAACCGTAACCCTAACCCTAACCCTACCACTAACGCTAAACCTAACCCTAACCCTAACCCTAACCCTACCCCTTCCCCTAACCGTAAACCTAACCGTACCCTAACCAGAACCCTAAGCCTAATCCTAACCCTATCGATAACGGTAACCCTAACCCTAACCCTACATATAACGCTAACCCTACCCTAACATTAACCCTAAACCTAAACCTCACCTAACCCTACCCCTACCCGTAACCCTAACCCTAACCCTATTCCTAATCCTAACCCTAACCCCACCCCTAACCCTAACCGTAACAATACCCCTAACCCTAACCCTAACCCTAAGCCTAACCTAACCCTAACCCTAAACCTAACCGGAATCCAAACGTAAGCGTAACCCTACCGATAACCATAACCCTAACCCTAACCCTAACCCCACCCCTAACGCTAACCCTAACACTACCCGTAACCCCAACCCGAACCCTAACCCTAACCTTATTCCTAAACCTAACCCTAACCCTAACCCTTACAATACCCCTAACCCTGACCCTAACCCTAACCCTAACCCTAACGCTAACCCTAACCCTAAACCTACCCCTAACCCTAACAATATCCCTAACCCTTACCCTATCCCTAACCCTACCCCTAACCCTACCCCTAACCCAAACTCTAACCCTACTCCTAACGCTAACCCTAACCCTAACCCTAACACTAACCATACCCCTAACGCTAAACCTAACCCTAACCCTATCCCTACCACTCACTCTAACCCTAACCTTTACCCTAACCCTAACCCTAACAGTAACCCTATCCCTAAGGATAACCTTAACCCTAACCCTAACCCTAACCCTAACCGGAACCCTAACCCTAACCCTACCCCTAACCCTACCCCTAAATCTAACCCTAAACCGAACCCTATCCCTAACCCTACCCATAACCCTAAACCTAACTGTCACCCTAACCCTAACCCTAACCCTAACCCAAACTCTACCTCTACCATTACCCCTAACCCTACCCCTAACCCTAACACTACTATTAACCCTACCCCTATCCGTACACCTAACCCTAACCCTAACCTCAACTCTAAACCTACCCCTACCCCTAACCATAACCCTACCCCTACCCCTACCCCTAACCCTAACCCTAACAATACACCACACCCTACACCTAACCCTAACCCTAACCCTAACCCTAACCGTAACCCTAAGTGTGAACCTACCGCTAACGCTAACCCTAGCCCTAACCCTAATGCTAAGCCTACTTCAACCCCTAACCCTAAACCGAACCCTAACCCTAACCGGAATCCTACACCCAACCCTAACCCTACCGCTAACCATAACCCTAACCCTAACCCTAACCCTACCACTAAGGCTAACCCTAACCCTAACCCTAAACCTAAACCTAATCCTAACCCTAACCCTACCCCTAATCCTAACCCTAATCCTAACCCTATTCCTAACCCTAACCCTACCCCTACCCCTAACCCTAATCCTAACCCTAAAACTACCCCTAAAACAAACCCTACCACTTTTCCTAACTCTAACACTAACTGTGACCCTAACCCTACCCCTAACGCTAACCCTAACCGTAACATTAACCCTAACACTACCCGTAACCCTAACCCTACCCCTAATCCTAACCCTAATCCTAACCCTATTCCTAACCCTACCCCTACCCCTAACCCTAATCCTAACCCTAAAACTACCCCTAAAACAAACCCTACCACTTTTCCTAACTCTAACACTAACCGTGACCCTAACCCTAACCCTAACCCTACCCCTAACGCTAACCCTAACCGTAACATTAACCCTAACACTACCCGTAACCCTAACCCTAACCCTAACCTTATTCCTAACCCTAACCCTAACCCTACCCCACACCCTAACCCTAAACCTAACCCTAACCCTACTCCTAACGCTAACCCTAACCCTAACCCTAACCCTACCCCTAACCCTAACAATATCCCTAACCCTAAACCTACCCCTAACCCTACCCCTAACGTTAACAATAACCCTAACACTACCCTAACCCTACACCAAACCCTACACTTAAAGCTAACCCTAACTATAACCCTACCCCTAATGCTAAACCTAACCCTGCCCCTAACCCTAACCCTAAACCTAACCCTAACCCTTATCCTACCCCTACTCCTAACGCTAATCCTAACCCTACCCCTACCCCTAACCCTAACCCAAACCCTACACCTAACCCTAACAATACCCCTAACCCTATCCCTAACCCTAACACTACCCCTAACGCTCACCCTAACCCAAACCCTAACACTAACCCTAAACCTACCCCTCAACCTAACCCTAACCCTAACCCTAAACCTAACCATAGACCTAACCCTAACCCTACCCCTAACCCTAACCCTAATCCTAACCCTATTCCTAACCCTAATCCTACCCCTACCCCTAACCCTAATCCTAACCCTAAAACTAACCCTAAAATTAACCCTACCCCTTTTCCTAACTCTAACCCTAACCGTGACCCTAACTCTAACGCTAACCCTACCCCTAACGCTAACCTAACCCTAACCCTAACCCTAAACCTTACCCTGACCCTACCACTAACACAAACCCTAACCCTAAACCTAACCCTACCCCTAAACCTAACCCTACCGCTAACCCTAACTCTACCCCTACCCCTAACAATAACCCTAAGCCTAAACATAACCCTACCCCTTCTCTTACCCCTAACCCTACCCCTACCCCTAACCCAAACCCAACCCCTACGCCTACCCCTAACCCTAACCCTAACCCTACCCCTAACCCTACCCCTACCCCTAACCCTAAGCCTACCCTTACCCCTAACCCTAACCCTAACCCTAACCCTACCCCTACCCCTAACCCTTACCCTAACCCAAACACTACCCCTCCCCCTCCCCCTACCCATACCCCTAACCCTAACACGAACACTAACCCTAACCCTACCCTTATCCGTACACATAACCCTAACCCTAACCTTAAACCTAAACCTACCCCTAACCCTAACCCTGCCCCTAACCCTAACCCTAACCCTAACTCTACCCCTAACCCTAACTCTAACCCTACCCCTAACGCTAAACCTAACCCTAACCCTACCCCTTCCCCTAACCCTAACCCTCATCCTACCACTAACGCTAAACCTACCCTAACCCTAACCCTAAACCTAAACCTAACCTAACCCTACCCCTAACCCTAACCCTAACCCTATTCCTAAACCTAACCCTAACCCTAAACCTACCCCTACCCCTAACCCTAACCCTAAAAATACCCCTAAACCTAAACCTAAGCCTAAGCCTAACACTAACCCTAACCCTAACCTAACTCTAACCCTACCCCTAACCGTAACCCTAACCCTACCCCTAACGCTAAACCTAACCCTAACCATAAACCTAACCCTACCCCTTCCCCTAACCGTAACCGTAACCCTAACCCTAATCGGAACCCTAAACCTAACCCTACTCCTACCCCTAACCCTAACCCTATTCCTAACCCTAACCCTAACCTAACCCTACCCCTACCCCTACCCCTAACCCTAACAATACCCCTAACCGTAACCCTAAGCCTAACCCTAACCCTAACCCTAACCGGAACCCTAACCCTAACCCTAACCCTACCGATAACCATAACCCTAACCCTAACTCTAACCCTACCCCAAACGCTACCCCTAACCCTAACACTACCCGTAACCCTAACCCTAACCCTAACCCTACCCCTAACGCTAACACTAACCCTAATCCTAACCTTATTCCTAAAACTAACCCTAACCCTAACCCTTTCAATACCCCTAACCCTGACCCTAACCCTAACCCTACCCCTAACACTAACCCTAACCATAAACCTAACCCTAATCCTAACCCTAACAATATCCCTAACCCTAAACCTACCCCTAACCCTACCCCTACCCTTAAAGGTGACCCTAACCCTAAGATTAACCCTACCCCTAATGCTAACTCTAACCCTAACCCTAAGCCTAACCCTACCCATAACCTAACCCTAACCCTACCCCTAACCGTAACCCTAACTCTAACCCTAAACCTACCCCTAACCGTAACCCTAACCCTAATCCTATCACTACCCCTAATGCTAAACCTAACCCTAACCCTAACGCTAACCCTAACCCTACCCGTAACCCTAACCCTAACCCTAACCCTCCCCCTAATGCTAACCCTAACCCTACGCCTAACCGTAACCCTAACCCTAACCCTAACCCTAACCCTAACCCTAAACCTACCCCTAACGCTAACCCTAACCCTAACCCTAACCCTATCCCTAACCCTAACCCTGACCCTACACCTAACCCTAATCCTAACCCTAACCCTGACCCTACACCTAACCCTAATCCTAACCCTAACCCTACCCATAAAGCTAACCCTAACCCTAACCCTAAACGTACCCCTAACGTTAACCCTAACCCTAACCCTAACCCTGTACTTAACCCTACCCTTAAGCCTAACCCTACACCTAACCCTACCCCTAACCCTACCCGTAACCCAACACCTAACCCTACCC
>JANJXV010000025.1:26971109-27011109 GCA_024803745.1 Megascapheus bottae
CACTGTAACATGTATTCCGAACTAACCTAAGGTATTCCCTAATAGGTATTCTAGCTTTAATATGTATTTTTACCGCAGCAGGTTTCCCAGTAGTATTTTCACTATAACATGCTAAAGATGCTCTAGATGCTAAAGCATATAGTAAACCATACAGGTAACTATAAACCATACAGGTAACCCTTACATGCCTCCTGAATGTACCCTAACACACTCTGACCTTAAATATTATCTGACACGAATATACATACCCTAACTTGAACCCTAACCACAACTAGGTATTGTAACAAGTATCCTAACATGTATCCCGATAAATACAAGTACCCATACATACATCCTAACATGTACTTCCAGCATACCCTAACATGTTACTTATTTCTAACATGCACTAACACACACTCTAACATAGCCTTATGAGTATTCTATTCACACAAGTTCCCTTACATGAATCCTAACAGGTATCCCAATGTACTATAACACATAGCCTAACATGTGCCCTAACCCTAACAAAGACCTTAACTTTCAAAGATCCCTTATCAATGACCCGAACTCTAACACATACCCTAACATGGACCCCATCACATACCCTGACACAGATTCTAACACATATCCTAACCCATACTCTATAAACACTGACAGATATGGTCATGAGGACCCAAATGTATAGTGTAAGCCATAATTACCCTTACATGCACCCTAACTCATACCTCAACACAAACCCTGATATCCTAACCCTAATCCAACCCCTAATATCCTTACACATACCCTGACCTCAACACGTATCCAATATGTACCCTAACCAGTAACACATACAGTAGTAAGAACCCTAACACATACAGGTACCCTTAAATGCATCCTAACATGTACCCCAATGTACCCTATCATGTGCTCTAACACTTACCCCAACAAATACACTAATATATGTCCTAAACCTGAAGCATACCTTAACCACATCCTAGATTTTTACCATGAACTCTAAGACTAGGTACCCTCACAAGCACCCTACATGTACCCAAATGTAACCCAACATATACCCAAGCATGACCTAATATTAACCAAAACCACAACACTAACCAATACCCTAACAACACGGACTAAATGTAACCAATACACGAACATATATCCTTGACATGTACCCTAAATTTAATGCCTATCCTGATATGTACCCTCACCACCAATACATACTCTAAACTACATATGCACCTAACATGTACCCCCAAAGGCATAATGTAACACATACCCTAGAACTTGCCCTAACCCTAATATGAATCCTAACATGTTCCCTAACATATACTCCATCATACATCTTAACTCTTGCCATACTCACACCTTGACATGTACCATAACCCACACCTTATCATGTACCACACAATGTACCGTAACATTAAAATGTACATTAATCATTAACATGTACCACCCTGCCTAACCAGTACAAGTATCCAAGCAGTACTCAAAACCACCCTTACAGGCACCCTAACGTGTACCCCAAGTGTACACTAACATATACTCTAATATGTGTCCTATCCCTAACAGGAACCTTCATCCTAACGTTCCCTAACATGTACCATAACTGTAACCTGTACCCTAACATATACCCTAAACATGAAATACATACAGAATCAAGTACCCGAACACACACTCTAAATCACATAGGTGCCCTTCCATGCACCCTAGCATGTACCCCAAACCTACCCTCAACGCATGCCCTAACATGTAAACTAAACCCTAACCCTAACAGGCACCTTAAACCAAACATTATCTTCACATGCTCCCTACCATGTACCCCGCTATACACTCTAACTCTGCCATACTCACATCTTCACAGGTGCCCTAACCCACACTCATACCCTAACAAATTACTGTAATGCCCCACCAATCTTATGCCTCACCCGAGACCATCTTCTAGCCCCAATCCATATGTAACTGCCTAACTAACACTTTGTCCAATCCTAACCCACTCCCAGAACCTACATAACCCCTTTCCTAACAAGTTCTCTGCTCCTCACCTGTCCCCTAACACACTTTGAAGACCGTTCCATAACATATCCAAACCCTAACCCATCCCATAATTTCTTCCTCACAAGCTCCCTGACCTTCAACCTTTCCTGAACCATTATGAGAACATTTTCCTCCACTACATCCCCAACCTCACATTTTGTCTACCATATTCCCTACACTCTGCCCCAACCTTAAACCTGACCTGTTCCATAATGCAAATGCTAATCTTTTCCACAATGACTACCAGATCCATAACATTAACCCATTCACTAAACATAATTCCCTATCTTTCTGTAACACTTAACACTAACCCTTAGTTATTAACCTGCTATGTAAGGATAACAGAAAACCCAGTACTTGCTCAAACCTGATTCTGAACCATGACCACAAAATTCATGCTGAGTCACAGCACCACTTCCAGCCTTTTCTGTCTGTGGTACCAAAGACTGGCTTTTTTCTGTGTGTGGTACCAAAGAATTGAACCCAGAGCTTTGTGTATACTAGGCAAGCACTCTACCATTAGGCCAGGCTCCTGGCCCCTCTCCAGTTGGTCTTCTGACACTGGGTACATTTTCTCCTCAGAGTGCACACAAGTAGAGGAAGGCAACTCACCACAAAGGCTAGGCATCCAGGAGCCTGGTGAAGGATAAACAAGACCTGGAAGGTCTGACAGAGAAGGAAAAGTGCTAGGATATGCCTTCTGCTTCCCTCCAAAGATTCTTATTAGAAACTTGACAAAACCCCACTTCTGAGGCGTAACATAGAGGGCTTAGTGTGGAGTTGCTGACCTAGCCTGTGAACATACTACCACTGGAATTCACCCATGCAAATGTAAATACCTTGGAATGCCTAATAAAAGTGTATGTAAGATGTATATAATGAAGACCTGAACATCTGTAACACATCTCCTCACTCCCAACCCCCATGCCATATACAGACATTGCTAAAAGCTCAGTGAAGACTCAGAGCTGAGGATACAGACTTAGGATAAACCTGCTGTGGCAAAAGGTGTCCTGACAAGTACCAACATAACAAGCAGGAAAGCATAGACTGCCCTTCCTCACAGGTATCTTCATTCCATTCACCAGGCTTTGGCATGAACATGACTGGAAGTACAGATAAAAACTGATACAGACTGAAGACAGGAGGTTAGAGACCTACATTTAGCATGAGTCTATGAAAGCAGGTTAGGGGTAGGAGGTGTCCGTCAGGCCACTTCAACATTAGACCACAAAATCAGATTCTTGAGACACAATTCCCAGTGTCTGGACTCCACATTTTTTCCTGATACTCAGCAAGTTTTGCCCCTGAAGTACTTATGGTCAGAAGAAATCAACACACAATGAAGGGTGAAGATGCTAGAACTGCTCCACTGGTCAGTGGGATCCTGTATACTGTCAGGGGAAGACAAAACAGAAACAGTCACACAGAAGCCCCTACTCGAAAACGGACATACAACATCAGTCTAAAGGAACTGATTGAGTTACTAGACAGAAAGGGGTGAGGCTCAGGGTTGAGGTGCTTGCCTAGGTGGTAGGAGGCCATGAAACACAATAAATTTTAAATTCACCAAAAGAAATTTAAATGCATTGATACGTTGAGCAAAATGTGTCTATGACCTGTGTAATTACAAATGAAACTTCCCGCATTCCCTCAGCTCCAACCCACAGGCACTGAGAAGGACATGACCAAAAGCAGATGTGAAATCACAATGAAGATTCAGAGACCCGGGTAGGGGCCTAGGGTCATCAAAGTTGTCCTGAGAAGCACCAACTCACAAAGCATGGAGGGAGAGAGACTACCCTTCCTCACACATGCCCTCACCCACTTCTCCAGGCCCCAGGATGATCAAAGTATGGATGAAACTTGATCACACTTGGAGAGAGGCCAGAGGCCTGGGCAAGGCCTGACTTCACCAGAACAAGTTCAAATAGAGTCCATCCAGACCATCCTGTGTTGGGCCATACCTACTAAACCTGTATTCACAATCCTAAGCTTCCAGTCTCTCCACATTTTACCCTGATGCTGTGCATTTTCTTCTCAAAGTGCCTATAGTCACGAGAAAATAACATGGAGCAAAGCCTGGAAATTGTGAAAATCAAAGGCTGAGGTGCTTGCCCAGCTTGGGAGAGACCCTGGAACACAATATCACAGGAATTCACCAAACAGAAATTAAATTACCTTTGTGTGTCTAATAAAATGATTATTGGACCTATACAATAAAAACAAAAATATTTCTGTGCTGGTCCTGGAGCTTGAACTTAGGACCTAGGTGTTCTTCCTGACTAATGTTTGTTCAAGGCTAATGTTCTACCACTTGAACTCCACTTTAGCTTTTTTACCCATTATTGGATATAAAGACCCTCAAGAACTTTCCTTCCATGGCTAGGTGTGAACTGCAAACCTCAGATCTTGGACACCTTAGCAACTAGGAATACAGACCACCATCACCTGGCAAAAAAACCAATGCTTTCCACACATCCCCTCACACCCTAACCCCCATGCGCCATGCAAGATGTGGGCTGGGAGCAACATGTGTTGGGATCCATACAGCCCATCCTACATTTGAGTGTACACCCAGATCCCACACTTACGATTGATTCAAAGGTTCTGGAATCTTCATCTTTTCTCATCACAGCACCTACAGTGAAAGGAGTCTCTGAAGAACAAATGCTCAGCATCGCGAGGCATCTCTTCTGCTGAGCAGGATCTGGGGTAGTGCTGACAGAAGGAAAAAAAGAAAAAGGCACATAGACCACACTTTCTGCTCCCACCATCTGCTACCCCACCAAGCTCCTCATGAGGCAGATCCCGGGCCAGGGAAAGCGGCAGGAGGCTTGCCAGGCCTCTCCACTCTCCACCAGGCCCTGGGCCTTCTACACTGAAAACTCACCGCTGACTGTGAGCTGCCTCTGGAGGTCTGGCTTGGGCCTAACATGTGCTCTTCAGGAAGAGCACAAAGGACGCACAGGGCGTGGCAGGCCACACTTCACACACCTTCACAGCCACCACCTGCCCATGCCTTGTATAGACCTGGCAAGAAGCACTACTTTACCTCAAGAGCCCTGGCCTTCCTCACACACATGCAGCCTCTGAGTATAGATAGGCTCTTTCAGGCCCTTCCCCAAGAAGAAACGCCCAGTACCAGTCCAGCGCCCCAGACCCCTTAAGATCTCACTTCGCCCCACCCCTCTCAGCCTCTTAACCTGTAAGCCCCAGCCCTGACCTCTCACGTCCTCGCTCCGCCCAACCCCTCTCTGGCTGAACACACAAGCCCCACCTGCAACCCCTCAAGTCCTCACAGTGGAGTGGCAGCTGCCCAAGCCCTATTTGCTCTGACCCCTCCCTCCCATGGCGGCACCGTCCTCGGGCCTGGATGGAGGAAAATAAAACAAAAGAGGAGGCAGTGGTGGGCGGGCTGCCACACCTGTCCACTCTCAACCAGGCCCTGGGCCTACACTGAAAGCTCACCACTGACGGAGCTGGCTCTGGAGGCCTGGCTTCGGCTTAACATGGCTGAAGGCCCTTCAGGAAGAGGAAAAACCAAGCTGCCCCCCCCACTTCTCCACACACTTTCACAGCCACCACACACCAGGCCCTGGCTCTGCCTAGGCTAAAAAGCTCACCTCTGACAGGGAGCTGGCTCCAGTGTCCTGGCTTAGGCCTAAGGGACTTCCTCTCACACATGCAGCGTCTGGGTAGAGATAGCCTCCTTCAGGCCCTTCCCCAAGAAGAAACGCTGCCGGCAGCTTACAGGACAGGTGAACACACAACAGGCCGAGAGTGTCCTGCCCAGCTCTCTAGGCCCCAGAACAAATGCCGCTCTCTCTCTCTCACACTGGAGCCTTTCACAGGCGGACTGGTCCCAGGACGAACCGACCGGAACCAGTTCAGCGTCCTTGCCCCGCCCCCGACCGCTCACATCCTTGCTCCACCCCACCCCTCTCAGCCTCTGACCCTGCAAGCCCCGCCCCTGACCTCTCACGGCCTCGCTCTGCCCCACCGCTCTCAGGCTCGGACCATGCAAACCCCGCCCCCAGACCACCTGTTCCATGCCCTGGCTCCACCACCCTGGAGCTCTCCCTCCAAGTCCCGCCCTAGACCGCTGACCTCCGTTCCTTGTCCAGGCCCCACCCCCCGGTGCTCAGCCCCCCACAAGCCCCGCCCTTCTCAAGCCTCAGCCCCACTCCGGCTCCAGCCCGCCTTTTTCTCTGGCTGTTCTTCCCACTGCCTTTGGCTGCTCTCCTCTCAGCTCCTCCTCTTCCCCTTCCCACCTGGAGAGGCAGGGCGAACAGAGCAGCAGCCTGTGAACCAGGACAGTTTCTGGGGGTGGTCTGCTTTGGTGGCCATGGACAGGGCTTGGAGTCCGTGCTCTGGGTTGGGCATGGGGGGACCCGCTGTCCATTCTGGGGTGGTGGGGAGGAATCGGTTGCTCACCCAGGGGTGGGCGTGGAGGGACCCTGGAGGGCTCCAGATCCTGGGGCTGAGTGCTACCGCTTACTTCTACCCTAGGAAGCATGGAGGCCCAGATTGTGAGCACCTGGTAGGGAGAAATGGTTGTCCACTGTCTGAAACCTCACAGCCCCTCCAGATGCTCTGGAGGCTCAATACCGGCAGAGGAAGATGAGCCCTGGCCATGGCCTCCCCTCTCAGCCTGGTTTTTCCCCCGAGGAGGTTCCTGCTTCACTGCCTGCCTGCCAACCTGCCTGGCTAGCAAAGACTTGACTGTGCAGCACACTACTGCCACTAGAACTGGAGAGCCAATGGGACACCAGACCCCAGACACCAGACCCCCGACACCAGACCCCAGACCCATGACCCCAGAACCCCAAACGCAGACCCCAGACCTCCAACCCCAGACGCCCGACACCAGACCCCAAACTCCCGACCACAAACCACAGACCCCGGCCCCAGACCCCAGACCCCTAAACCAGACCCCCGACCCCATAACCAGACCCCCAACCCCATAACCAGACCCCTGACCACAGACCCCAGACCACAGACCCCAGACCCCCGACCACAGACCCTGACCACAGACCCCAGACCCCTGATCCAGACCCGACCCAAATCCCAGAACCCAGACCCCGGCCCCAGACCCCAGACCCCCGACCATAGACCCCAGGCCGATCCCTAGACCCCAGACCCCCGACCCCCTACCCCAGACCCCAGACACCGACCCACGACTCCAGACCCCAGACCCCGAACCCAGACCCCGGCCCAGACCCCAGACCAAAGACCCCAGACCCCAGACCACCGTCCCCAGACCCCAGGCTCTGGCCCCAGATCCAGACCCCAGACCCCAGACCCCCGACTCCACCTAGACCCTGGAACCCCAACCCCAGACCCCGACCCCAGACCACCGATCCAACCCAAACACCAGACCCACGACCCCAGAACTCAGTCCCCAGGCCCAAGCCCCAGACCCCAGTCCCAGACACCAGACCCCCGACACCAGACCCCAGACCCACAACCTGAGAACCCCAAAACCAGACGCCCAACACCAGACCCAAAACTCCCGACCACAAACAACAGACCATGGCCCCAGACCCCAGACCCCAAAACCAGACCCCCGACCCCATAACCAGACCCCCGACCACAGACCCCAGACCCAGACCCCAGACCCCAGACCCAAGACCCTAGGCCCTGGCCCCAGACCCCCGTCACAGATCCCAGACACCAGCCCCCAGACCCCTGATCCAGACCCGACCCAGATCCCAGACCCCAAACCCTGGCCCCAGACCCCAGACCCGCGACCCCCGACCCCATACCTCAGAGCTCAGACCCCAGACCCCAACCTGCCCAGAGAGCCCGCCCGACACCAGACCCCAGACCCCAATCCCCGAACCAAGACCCCAGACCCCAGACGCCAACCTGCCAGGAGAGCGCGCCCGACCTCCAACCCCCAACCCCCGATCCCAGATCCAGACCCCAGACCCCCGACCCCGGACCTCAGGACACAGACCCCAGACCCCAGGCCCAGCTCCAGACCCCTGACCCCAGACCCTCGACCCCAGAACCGAGACCCGAGATCCCCTACCCCAGGCCACCGACCCCAGACTCCAGACCCCAGACCCCTGACCCCATTACCCAGACCCCGACCCATGACCTCAGACCCCAGACCCCAGACCCCAGACCTAGACCCCAGACCCCAGACCCGGGCCTCAGACCCCAGACCAAAGACCCCAGACCCCAGACCAAAGACCCCTGACCCCAGGCACAAGACCCAGACCCCAGACGACAGACCACCGACCGCAGACCCCAGGCTCTGGCCCCAGATCCAGACCCTAGACCCCAGCCCCCCGACCACACCTAGACCCCAGAACCCCGTCCAGAGACCCCAGACCCCAGACCGAGACCCCAGACCACCGACCCAACCCAGACACCAGATCCCCGACCCCAGACCTCAGTCCACAGGCCCAGGCCCCAGCCCCCAGCCCCAGACACCAGACTCCCGAACCAGACCCCAGACCCCAGACCGAGACCCCAGACCACCGACCCAACCCAGACACCAGACCCCCGACCCCAGACCTCAGTCCAAAGGCCCAGGCCCCAGCCTCCAGCCCCAGACACCAGACTCCCGAACCAGACCCCAGACCCCCGACACCAGACCCCAGACCCATGACCCCAGAACCCCAAACCCAGACCCCAGACCTCCAACGCGAGATGCCCGATACCAGACCCCAAACTCCCAACCATAAACTCCAGACCCCAAAACCAGACCCCCGACCCCATAACTAGACCCCCGACCCCAGACCCAGACCACTCCAGACCCCAGATCCACGACCCCAGGCCCCAGAACCCATACCCAGACCCTTGACCCCGGACCCCAGACCCAGACCCCAAACACACGACGCCAGACCACAGACCCCCGACCGCCAACCCCAGGCACCGGCCCCTGCCACCAGACCACAGACCCCAGACCCCTGACCCCCGACCCCAGGCACTGGCCCCAGACCCAAGACCGCCGACCCCTGGCCCCAGACCCAGACCCAGATCCCAGAGCCTCAACCCCAGATCCAGACCCCAGACCCCACCTAGACCCCAGAACCCCATCCCCAGTCCCCAGACCCCAGACCGAGATCCCAGACCACCAACACAACCCAGACACCAGATCCCCGACCCCAGACCTCAGGGACAGGCCCCAGACGCCAGCCCCAGACACCAGACTCCCGACACCAGACCCCAGACCCCAGACCCAGACCACAGATGCCCAACCCCTGACCCCAGACCCCAGACCCCCCAAACCAGACCCAGACCTCCGACCCCTGACTCCCGACACCAGACCCCAAACTCCCAGCCCCAGGCCCCAGACCCAGACCCCCAACCCCATACCCAGACCCCAGACCCCAGACCCAGACCCCACCCAGACCCCAGACAACCGACAACCGACCCCCGACCCCAGACACCCTACCACCGACCCACAACCCCATACCCAGACCCCGGACCCAAGAACCCAGACCCCAGACCACCGACCCCAGACCCCAGTCCCCGACCCTAGACCCCAGACCCCAGACATCTACCCCAGACCCCCGACAACAGACCACAGACCCCAGACACCCACCCTAGACCCCTGACCCCAGCCCCCCGAACCCAGACCCCAGACTCCATACCCCAGACCTCCGACCCAATACCTCCAACCCCAGACCCCTGACACCAGACCCCAAACCCCGACACCAGACCCCAAACTCCGACACCCGACCCCAGACCCCGGACCCAGACCCCAGACCCCAGACCCAAACCCCCGACCCCAGACTCCGAAACCAGACCCCAGACCCCCGACCCCAAACCCCAGACCCAAACCCCAGACCCAGACCCAAAACCCCAGTCCCCACCCAGACCCCAGACACCCGACCACTGACCCCAGAATCCAGACCCCAGACGCCAGACCCCCAAACCCAGACCCCAGACCCAAATCCGAGACCCAGACCCCAGACCCCAGACCTCGACCCCGGACACCTGACACCTGACACCAGACCACAGACCCCAGATCCCCGACAGCAGACCCCCAACAGCAGACCCCCCCAACCCAGACCCCAGACCCCCTACCCCAGCCCCCCGACCCCAGACCTCCAACCGCAGACCCTCGACACCAGACCCCAGAACCCGACCCCAGACCCCAGACCCCGGCCCCAAACCTCAGACCACAGACCCAGATCCCCGACCCCAGACTCTGAAACCAGACCCCAGACCCAGACCCCAAGCCCCTGTCCCCAGACCACCGACCCCAGAATCCAGACCCCAGACGCCACACCCGACCCAATATCCCAGACCCCAGACCCCAGCCCACAGATCTAAGACCCCAGATGCCAGACCCCCAACCCCAGACTCTGAAACCAGACCCCAGACCCCCGAACCCAAACCCCAGACCCAAACCCCAGACCCAGACCCCAAACCCCAGTCCCCACCCAGACCCCTGACCACAGATCCCCGACCCCAGACCCCAGACCCCAGACCCCGATCCAGATCCGACCCAAGATCCCAGACCCCAGACCCCAGCCCCAGACCCCAGACCCCAGACCTCCGACCCCAGACTTCACCTGCCCGGATAGCCCGCCCAACCCCCGACCCCCGACCCCCGATCCCAGAACCCAGACCCCAGACCCCGACCCCCGACCACCAACCCCAGAATACAGACCCCAGACCCCAGATCCCAGACACCAGTCCCCAGACCCCCGACCCCCGGCCCACGAACCCAGACCCCTGACCACAGACGCCAGACCCCCGACCACAGATCCCCGAACTCAGACCCCCGACCCCAGATCCCAGACCCCAGACTCCAGACCGCAGACCCCCATCCCCCTAACCCAGGCACCCAGCCCCAGACCACAGACTCCGAACCCAGACACAGACCCCCGACCATAGACCCAGAACCCCAACCCCAGACCTCTGACCCCAGACATCAGACCCAGATCCCAGACCCCACCCAGACCCCAGACCCCGACCCTAGACCCCAAACCACCGACCCCCTACGCAGACAACAGACCCCCGACCTCAGACCCCAGACCCCCGTCCCCATACCCCCGACCCCAGTTTGACCCCCGACCCCTGACCCCCGGCCACAGACCCCCAACTCCCGACCCCAGCCCCCAGACACCAACCCCAGACCCCAGACCCCGACCTCAGACCCAAGACCCCCGTCCCCACACCCCCGACCCCAGACGCCAGACACCTGACCCCAGACCCAGACCCCCGAACCCAGACCTGTGAACCCAGACACCCGACCACACATAGACCCCCAACACCAGACCCCAGACCCAGACCCCAAACCCCAGACCCCAGACCACCAACACCAGACCCCAGACTCCAGAGACACCAGACCCCCAACCCCAGCCTGACCCCCGACCCGCGACCCCAGGCCCCAGGCCCCCAACCCCCGGCCACAGACCCCCAACTCCCGACCCCAGACCCTGACCCCAGAACCCAGACCACCGACGCCAGACCCCAGACCCCCGACATCAGACCCCAGACCCCTGTCCCCACACCCCGACCCCAGACCCCAGACACCCGACCCCAGACCCCACACCCCCAACCCCAGACCCCACACCCCCAACCCCAGACCCCACCCAGACCCCCAACCCCAGACCCCAGACCCAGACTCAGACCCCAGACCACAGACCACCGACCCCAGACCCCAGACACCCCAGACCCCTGACCCCAGCCTGACCCCCCGACCCCCGACCCCAGGCCCCAGACCCCCAATCCCCGGCCCCAGACTCTGACCCTAGACCCAGGCCCCAAAACCCAGACCCCAGACCCGAGACCCCAGACCCCAGATACCGGCCCCAGATCCCAGACCCCACACCCCCGACCCTAGACCCCAGGCCGATCCCCAGAACCCAGACCCCCGACCCCACACCCCAGACCCCAGGCACCGGCCCAGACCCCAGACCCCCAACCCCCTACCCCAGACCCCGTACCCCAGAACCCAGACCCCGACCCACAACTCCAGACATGAGACCCCGACCCCAGACCCCGGCCCAGACCCCAGGCCCAAGACCACCGATCCCCAGACACAGACCCCAGACCACAGACTACCGACCCCAAACCACAGACCACCGACCCCAGACTCCAGGCTCTGGCCCCAGATCCAGACCCCAGACATCCGAACCCACCTAGACCCCAGAACCCCAACCCCAGACCCCAGACTGAGACCCCAGACCACCGACCCAACCCAGACACCTGGTCCCCGAACCCAGACCTCAGTCCCCAGGCCCAGGCCCCAGATCCCCAGCCCCAGACACCAGATCCCCGACCCCCGACCCCAGACCGCCGACACCAGACCCTCGACACCAGACCCCAGACCCCAGACTCACGACCCCAGAACCCCAAACCCAGACCCCAGACCTCCAACCCCAGACGCCCAACACCAGACCCCAAACTCCCGACCACAAACCACAGACCCCGGCCACAGACCCCAAAACCAGACCCCCGACCCCATAACAAGACCCCTGACCACAGACCCCAGACCCCCGACCTCAGACCCAGACCACGGACCCCAGACCGCAGACCCAAGACGCAAGACCCCAGCCCCTGGCCCCAGACCTCCGACCACAGATCCCAGACCCCAGACCCCTGATCCAGACCCGACCCAGATCCCAGACCCCAGACCCCGGCCCCAGACCCCCGACCCCATAACCAGACACCCGACCCCGGACCCCAGACCCCAGACCCCAGACCCCAGGCCCTGACCCCAGACCCCCGACCACAGATCCCAGACACCAGACCCCAGACCCCAGACCCCAGATCCCAGACCCCAGACCCCGGCCCCAGATCACCAACCCCCACCCCCAGACCCCCGACCGCAGACCTCCGACCGCAGACCCCAGATCCCCGACCCCCAGATCCCAGACCCTCGACCCCAGAACCCGGACCCGAGACCCCCTACCCCAGCCCCTGACCCCAGACCCAGACCCCTGACCACAGACCCCAAACCAGGACACAGATCCCCGACCATAGACCCAGACCCCGAACCTCGACCCCAGACTCCCGACTCCAGACCCCAGACCACCGGACGCCAAACCCAGGCCCCAGATCCCCGACCCCTGAACCCAGACCCCAGACCCCAGACCCAGACCCAGACCCCAAACCCCAGACCCCAGACATCTGACCCCAGACCCCAGACCACATAGACTCCAGACCCCAGACCCCAGCCTGACCCCCAAGCCCCGGCCCCAGGCCCCATAACCCCGACCCCCGACCACAGACCCCAGACTCCAGACCCCAACCTGCCTGGAGAGCCTGCCCAACCCCAGACCCAGGTCCCCGACCCCAGACCCCAGATCCCAGACCCAGACACCTGACCCCCGAAACCAGACACCAGACCCCTGACCTCCACCCCAGACCCTGGCCCCACACCCCAGACCCCAGACCACAACCCCAGGCCAGACCCCTGACCCCCAACCCCAGAACCCCCAACGCCCAATCCCAGACCCCTGACCCCAGACCACAGACCCCAGGACCAGACCCCAGAAACCGGCCCCAGACCCCAGACCCCGGACCCCCGACCCCCGACCCCAGACCCAGACCCTGGCCCCAGACCCCCGACTCCAGACCCCAAACACCTGACCCCAGACCCCCGACCCCAGACCCCAACCTGCTTGGAGACCACACCCAGCCCCAGACCCCTGACCCCAGACCCCAACCTGCTTGGAGACCACACCCAGCCCCAGACCCCTGACCCCAGACCCCAGTCCCCAGACCTCCCACCACAGACCCCAGACCCCGACCGCAGACCCCAGACTCCAGACCCCAACCTGCCCGGAGAGCCTGCCCAACCCCAGACGCCAGACCCCCAACTCCAGACCCCAGATACCAGACGCCAGACCCCGGACCCCCGACCTCCGTCCCCTGACCCAGACCGTGGACCCAGACCCCTGACCCCCGACCCCCTACCCGAGATCCCCGACCCCAGACCCCAGACGTCAACCCATGACATCAGACCCCAGACCCCAGACCAAAGACCCCAGACCCCAGACCAAAGACTCCAGACCCCAGGCCCAAGACCCAGACCCCCAGACCCAGACCACCGACCCCAGACCACCGACCCCAGATCCAGACCACAAATCCCAGACCCCCGACCTCACCTAGACCCCAGAACCATGTCCACAGACCCCAGACCCCAGACTGAGACCCCAGACCACCGACCCAACCCAGACAGCAGACCCCCGACCCCAGACCTCAGTCCTCAGGACCAGGACCCAGACCCCAGCCCCAGACACCAGACCCCCGACACCAGACCCCCGACACCAGACCCCCGACACCAGACACCAGACCCCAGACCCACGACCCCAGACCCATAACCTGAGAACCCCAAACCCAGACCCCAGACCTCCAACCCCAGACGCCCGACACCAGACCCCAAACTCCCGACCACTAACCCCAGACCCCGGCCCCAGACCCCAGATCCCAGACCCCAAAACCAGACCCCCGACCCCAGACCCCAACCTGCCCGGAGTGCCCGCCCGACCCCAGACCCCAGACCCCGACCACACACCCCAGACCCCAGACCCCAGACCCCAGACCTCAGACCCCAGACCCCAACCTGTCCGGCGAGCCCGCCAGACCCCAGACCCCAGACCCCAGACCTCAGACCCCACACCCCAACCTGCCCGGCGAGCCTGCCAGACCCCAGACCCCGACCCCCGAACCAAGACCCCAGACCCCAGACTCCAACCTGCCCAGAGAGCCCGCCTGACACCCAACCCCCAACCCCCGATCCCAAACCACAGACCCCAGACCCCCAACCCCGGACCTCAGGACACAGACCCCAGACCCTAGGCCCAGACCCCCGACCCCAGACCCCTGACCCAGGACCTCCGACCCCAGCCCGAGACTCCGACCCTAGTTCCCAGACCCTCAACCCCAGAACCCGGACCCAAGACCCCCTCCCTAGCCCTGGCCCCCATCCCAGACCCCAGAACCCCGACCCCATAGCCCAGACCCTGGCCCGAGACCACAGACCCCCGACCCCGAACTCAGACCCCAGACCCCCGACCCCACACCCACGATCGCAGACCCCAGACCACCGACCGCAGACCCCAGACCACCGACCCCCGACCTCAGACCCCAGACCCCAGATCCCCGACCCCAGACCCTCGACCCCAGAACCCGGACCCGAGACCCCCTACCAGAGGCCCCCGACCCCAGACCCCAGAGCCCTGACCCCATAGCCCAGACCCTGGTCCCAGACCACAGACCCCGAAATCAGACACAGATCCCCGACCATAGACCAAGACCCCGACCCCTGACCCCAGACCCCAGACCCCAGACCCTCGACCCCAGACCCGCGAACCCAGACCCCCAACCCGTGACTACAAACCCCCGACCTCAGACTCCCGACCCCCGACCTCAGACCCCAGAACCCAGACTCCCGACCCCAACCTGCCTGGAGTGCCCGCCTAACCCCAGACCACAGACCCCAGACCCCAGACCCCAGATCCAAGACCCAGACACCTGACCCCCAAACCCAGACACCAGACCCCTGACCCCCGACCCCAGACCCATACCCTGGCCCCACACCCCAGACCCCAGATCACAACCCCAGGCCAGACCACTGACCCCTGACCATAGACCCCCAATGCCCGACCCCAGACCCCTGACCCCAGACCCCAGACCCCAGGACCAGACCCGAGAAACCGGCCCCAGATCCTGGACCCCAGACCCACACCCCCGACTCCAGACCACAGGCCGATCCCCAGACCCCACACCCCAGACACCTGACCCCAGACCCGCGACCCCAGACCCCAACCTGCTCAGAGACCACGCCCAACCCCTGACCCCTGACCCCAGACCCCAGACCCCAGTCCCTGGACCCCGGACCACAGACCGCAGACCCCAGACTCCAGACCCCAACTTGCCCAGAGAGCCCGCCCAACCCCAGATGCCAGACCCCCGACCCCAGACCCCAGACCTCAGACCCCCAACCTCCGACCCCAGACCCAGACCCCTGACCCCAGACCCCCGATCCCCGACCTCCGACCCAAGACCCAGACCCTGGCCCCAGACCCCCGACCCCAGACCACAACCCCAGGTCCAGACCCCAGACCCGCGACCACAGACCCCAGACCCCAGGCTCAGACCCCCAACCTCAGACCCAGACCCCAGACGCCCAACCTCAGACCCCCGTCCCCAGACCCCAGACCCCCAATCCCAGACCACAACCCCAAACCTCAGACATCAGACCTGGGCTCCACCCCAGTCCCCACCCAGACCCCAGACCCCAGACGCCCGACCCCAGACCTCCGAACCGAGACCCCAAAACCGCAAACCCAGACCCCAGACTCCAACCCCAGACACCCGAAACCAGACCCCAAACTCCCGACCACAAACCCAAGACTCCGGCGCCAGACCAAGACCCCCGACCCCATACCCAGACTCAGACCCCAAACCCCAGACCTCCGACCACCGACCCCAGACCCCAGACACCTGACACCCGACCCCAGAACCTGACCCTAGACCCAGACCCCAAACCCAAGACTCCCAACCCCAAAACCCAGACCTGAGACCCCAGACCCCCGACCCCCGACCCCAGACCCCACACCCCCAGCCCCAGACCCCAGGCCGATTCCCAAACCCCCAACCCCAGACCCCAGGCCGATCCCCAGACCCCAGACCCCAGACCCAGACACCTGACCCCAGACCCCAACCTGCCCGGAGACCACGCCCGACCCCAGACCCCTGACCTCAGACACCAGACCCCCGACCACAGTCCCCAGACCCCAGATCCCAGACCCAGACACCTGAACCCCGAACCCAGACAACAGACCCCCGACACCCGACCCCAGACCCAGACCCTGGCCCCACACCCCAGACCCCAGACCACAACTCCAGGCCCAGACATCTGACCCCTGACCACAAACCCCCGACGCCCGACCCCAGACCCCGACCCCAGACCCCAGACTCCCGACCCCATACCCCAGACCCCCGAATCCATACCCCAGACCCTGACCCGAGACCTCACCCCAGACCCCAGACCTCAGACCCCGGCCCCAATCCCAGACCACAGAACCCCGACCCAGAACCCCAACCCCATTCCCCAGACCACCGACCCCAGGCCCCAGTCCTGAGCCCCAGACCCACAACCAGAAACACCAGAACCCCTATCCAGACCCATGACCCTGACCCAAGACCCAGACCCCATACACCCGACGCCAGACCCCAGACGCCAGACCCCAGACCCCAGAACCCCGACCCAAGACCCCAGATCGCAGACCCCAGGCACCAGCCCCAGACTCCAGAACCCCGAGCCCCGACCACCTTCCCTAGACCCTCTACCCCAGACCCCAGACCCCGACCCCAGACCCCAGACCCCAGACCCTGGCCCCAGACCAAAGACCCCAGACCCCAGGCCCAAGACCCAGACCCCCAGACCCAGACCTCAGACCACAGACCACCAACCCCAGACCCCAGACTCCGGCCCCAGATCCAGACCCCAGACCCCCGACCCAACCTAGACCCCAGAACCCCGTCCCCAAACCCCAGATCCCAAACCGAGACCCCAGACCACCGACCCAACCCAGACACCAGACCCCCTACACCAGACCCCAGACCGCCAACCCCATACCCCAGACCCTAGAACCCCAAACCCAGACCCCAGACCTCTGATCCCAGACTCCCGACACCAGACCCCAAACTCCCGACCACAAACCCCAGACCCAGGCCCCAGACCCCAGACCCCAAAACCAGACTCCCGACCCCATAACCAGACCCCGACGCCAGACCCCAGACCCCAGACCCCGAACCCCAGACCCCAGACCCCGACCCCAGACCCCCGACCCAGGACCCCAGAACCCAGGCAACAGCCCCAGACCCTCGACCACAGATCCCCGACCCCAGAACCCAGACCCCCAATACAGACCCGACCCAAGATCCCAGACCCCAGACCCCAGCCCCAGAGCCCAGACCCCAGACCCCAGACCAAAGACCAAAGACCCCAGACCCCCGTCCCCAGACTTCAGACCTCAGACCCCAGACCCCAACCTGCCCGAAGAGCCCGACCGACCCCAGACCCCAGACCCTGCCCCCCGAACCCCGACCCCCGACCCCCGACGCCCGATTCCAGACCCCAGACCCCTGACCCCAGACCCACGAACCCAGACCCCCAACCCCAGACCCCTGACCCCAGACTCCCGACCCCAGATCCCAGACACCAGGCCCCCAATCCCCCGGCCCCAGACCACAGACCCCGAACCCAGACACAGACCCCTAACCATAGAAGCAGACCTCCGACCCCCGACCCCAGACCTCTGAACCCAGACATCAGACCCAGATCCCAGACCACACCCAGACCCCAGACCCCAGACCGCCAACCCCCGACGCCAGACCCCAGACCCCAGATACCTGACCCCAGACCCCCAAGCCCAGACCCGCAAACCCAGACCCCCGACCCCAGGCCCCAGACCCAGACCCCAAACCCCAGACCCCAGAACACAGACCCCAGGCCCCAGAGACCCCAGACCCCCGACACCAGCCTGACCCCCAACCCCCGGACACAGACCCCTGACTCCCGACCCCAGACCCTGACCCAGACCCCAGACCCCAGACCACTGACCACCAACCCCAGACCCCCGACCTCAGACCCAGATCCCTGTCTCCACACCCCCGACCCCAGACCCCATCCCCAGACTCCAGACCCCAGACCCAGATCCAGACCCCAAACCCCAGACCACTGACCCCAGACCCCAGACACCAGAGACCTCAGAGCCCGACCCCACCCAGACCCCCAACCCCAGACCCCAGACCACCGACCCCAGACCACAGACCCTAGAGACCCCAGACCCCAGATCCCAGCCTGACCCCCGACCCACGACCCCAGGCCCCAGACCCCCAAACCCCGGCCACAGACCCCTGACTCATGCCCCCAGACCCCAGACCCTGACCCTAGTCCCAGGCCCCAAACCCCAGACTCCCGAACCCAATCCCCAGACCCGAGACCCCAGACCCCAGAAACCGGCCCCAGACCCCCGACCCCAGACCCCAAATCCCCGACCCCAGATCCCAGGCCGATCCCCAGACCCCAGACCCTGACTCCAGACCCCAGACCCCAGACCCCAGACCCTAAACCCCAGGCACCGGCCCCAGACCCCAGATCCCCGACCCCCAACCCCCTACCCCAGACCCCCTACCCCAGACCCAAGACCCCGTCCCATGACTCCAGACCCCAGACCCCGACCCCAGACCCCGGCACCAGGCCCTAGACCAAGAACCCCAGACCCAGACCCCAGACCACAGAACACCGACCCCAGACCACAGACCACCGACCCAGACCCCAGTCTTTGGCCCCAGATCCAGACCCCAGGCCCCGGCCCCACCTAGACCCCAGAACCCCATCCCCAGAACCCAGACCGAGACCCCAGACGACCGACCCAACCCAGACACCAGACCCCCGACCCCAGACCTCAGTCCCCAGGCCCAGGCCCCAGCCCCCAGCCCCAGACCCCAACCCCAGACCCCGGACATTGGACCCCGGCCCCAGACCCCAGTAACCCAACCCCAGACCCCCGACCCCATTCCCCAGACCCCCGAACCCAGACTCAAGAGCACTGACCACAGACCCCAGTCCCAAGCCCAAACCCATGACCCCAGACCCCAGAACCCCTATCCAGACCTCCGACCCCTGACCCCAGACCCAGACCCCATACACCCAACGCCAGACCCCAGACCCCCGACCCCCGACCCGACCCCGGCCCCAGATCCCAGACCCCCGACACCAGACCCCGTACACCAGACCCCAGACCCCAGACCCACGACCCCAGAACCCCAAACCCAGACCTCCAACCCCAGACGCCCGACACCAGACCCCAAACTCCCGACCACAAACCCCAGACCACAGACCCCCGATGCCCGACCACCGACCCCAGACCCCCGACCCCCGACCCCAGACCCCAGGCCCAGACCCCCAACCTAAGACCCAGACCCGACCCCATAACCCAGACCCCTGACACCAGACCCCAGATCCCCAACCCTGACCCCAACCCCAAACCCCGGACATCGGACCCCACCCCAGACCCCAGTATCCCGACCCCAGAACCCCAACCCCATTCCCTAGACCCACGAACCCAGACTCAAGACCACCGACCACAGACCCCAGTCCCAAGCCCCAGACCCATGACCCCAGACCCCAGAACCCCTACCCAGACCCCCGACCCCCAACCCCAGACCCAGACCTCAAACACCAACGCCGGACCCCAGACCCCCGACCCCTGACTCTCGACCCCCAACCCCAGACCCCTGCCACCAGACCGCAGACCGCAGACCCCAGACCCCAGGCCCCCTATCCCAGACCCCAGACCCCAGACCCCAGGCACCGGCCTCAGACCTCAGACCCCAGACCCCTGACCCCGGACCCCTGACCCAGACCTCCGACCCACGACCTCCGACGCCCTACCGCTGACCCCCTACCACCAACCCCCTACCCCAGACCCCGACCCTCAATTCCAGACCCCAGACCCCAGAACCAGACTCCTGACCCCATAACCAGACCTCTGACCCCAGTCCCCAGACCAAAGACCCAGACCCCAGGTCCAAGACCCAGACCCCCAGACCCAGACCCCAGACCACAGACCACCGACCCTAGACCCCAGGCTCTGGCCCCAGATCCAGACCCCAGACCGAGACCCCAGGCCACTGACCCAACCCAGACACCAGACTCCCGACCCCAGACCCCAGTCTCCAGGCCCAGGCCCCAGCCCCCAGCCCCAGACACCAGACCCCCGACCCCAGACCCCCGACCCCAGACCCCATAGCCCCAACCCCAGACCCCCAGCACCAGACCCCAGACCCCCGATCCCCGAACCCCAAACCCAGACCACAGACCTCAGACCCCAGACTCCCAACACCAGACCCCAAACTCCCGACCCCAAACCCCAGACCCAGGCCCCAGACCCCAGACCCCTGACACCATAACCAGACCTCTGACCCCAGACCCCAGACCCCCGACCACAGACACCTGACCACAAACCCCCGACCCCAGACCCCAGATCCCTGATCCAGACCCGACACCAGATCCCAGACCCCAGACCCCGGCCCCAGACCCCAGATCCTAGACCCAAGACCCCAGACCCCTGACCGCAGACCTCAGACCTCAGACCCCAAACTCTAACCTGCCCGGAGAGCCTGCCCGACCCCAGACCCCAGACCCCGACCTCCGAACCAAGACTCCAGACCCCAACCTGCCCGGAGAGCCCGCCCGACCCCCAACCCCCGACCCCCAATCCCAGAACCCAGACCCAGACACCTGACCCGAGAACACAGACCCCAGACCCCAGGCCCAGACCAAAGACCCTGAACCCAGACAGACCCCCGAACATAGACCCAGACCCCCGACCCCTGATCCCAGACCCAGATGCCATGCACCCGACGCCAGACCCCAGTACCCAGACCCCCGACCCTCGACCCCCGACCCCAAACCCCCGCCACCAGACCGCAGACCCCAGACCCCAGACAGTGACCCCAGACCCCAGACCGTGGCCCCAAACCCCAGACCCCAGACCCCAGACCCCAGACCCAGGCCCAGACACCAGACCCCCAACCCAGACCCCCAACAGCAGATCCCCGACACAAGACCCCTGACACCAGACCCCGGACCCCAGACCCTAGAACCCCAAACCCAGAACCCCTACCCCAGACTCCAGTCACCAGACCCCAGATCCCCGACCCCCGACCCCAGACCCAGACCCCAGAGCCCCGACCCCAGATGCAGACCCCAGACCCCCAATCCCACCTAGACCCCAGAACCCCATCCCCAGTCAGTCCCCAGACCCCAGACCGAGATCCCAGACCACCGACCCAACCCAGACACCAGACCCCTGACCCCAGACCACAGTCCCCAGGCCCAGGTCCCAGACCCCAGCCCCCAGCCCCAGACACCAGACCCCCGACCCCAGACCCCAGACCACAGACCCCAAACCTCCGACCCAGACCCCCGACACCAGACCCCAGACCCCAGACCCAGACCTCAGATACTTGACCCCAGACATCTGACCCAGACCCCTGACCCCAAACCCCAGACACCAGAACCCCAAACCCAGACTCCAGACCTCAGACCCCAGACTCCCGACACCAGACCCCAAACTCCTGGCCCCAGACCCCAGACCCAGACCCCCAACTCCAGACCCAGACCCCCAACCCCAGACCCAGACCCCCGACCCCAGACCCCAGAACCCAGACCCCTGACCACAGATCCCAGACCGCCGACCCCAGACCCCACCCAGAACCCAGACACCCGACAACCAACCCCCGACCCCAGACATCCCACCACCAACCCATGACCCCATACCCAGACCCCCGACCCCAGACCCCAGACCCCAGACACACACCCCAGACCCAGACCCCCGACCCCAGACACCCAACCACCGACCCACGACCCCATACCCAGACCTCTGACCCCAGACCCCAGACCACCGGCCCCAGACACAAGACCCCAGTCCCCGACCCCAGACAACAGACCTCGACCCCAGACCCCCGACACTAGACCCCAGACCCAGACCTCAGATGGTTGACCCCAGACACCCGACCCCAGACCCCTGACCCCAAACCCCAGACACCAGAACCCCAAACCCAGACCCCAGACCTCAGACCCCAGATTCCCGACACCAGACCCCAAACTCCCGGCCCCAGACCCAGACCCCTAACCCCAGACCCAGACCCCCGACCCCAGACCCCAGACCCCCGACCCCAGACTCCCAAGCACCTACCCACGACCCCATACCCAGACCTCTGACCCCAGACCCCAGACCCCAGACCCCCGGCCCCAGACCCAAGACCCCAGTCCCCGACCCCAGACCCCAGACCTCGACCCCAGACCCCCGACACCAGACCTCAGACCCAGACCCCCGACACCTACTCCAGACCCATGATGCCAGACCCCTGACCCCACAGCCCAGACCCCCTACCCCTGACCCCCAACCCAGGCCCCTGACCCGCAACCCCTGGCCACAGACCCCGGACCCCCGACCCCAGACCCCAGATCCCCGACCCCCGACCCCCTACATCAAACCCCAGACCCCCGTCCCCACACCTCAGACCCCAGACACCTGACCCCAGACCCCACACCCCCGACCCCAGACCCCACACCCCCGACCCCAGACTCCACACCCCCGACCCCAGACCCCACCCACACCCCCAACCCCAGACCCCAGATCCAGACCCAGACCCCAAACCCCAGACCCCAGACGACCGACCCCAGCCCCCAGAGACCCCACACCCCCGACCCCAGCCAGACCCCCAACCCCAGGCCCCAGACCCCAGACCCCCAACCCCTGGCCACAGACCTACGACTCCCGGCCCCAGACCCTGACCCTAGACCCAGGCCCCAAACCCCAGACTCCCGAACCCAAACCTCAGACCCGAGACCCCAGACCCCAAACCCCCGACCCCAGACCCCACACCCTGACCCTAGACCCCAGTCCGATGCCCAGAAAGCAGACTTCCGACCCCAGACCCCAGACCCCGGTCACCTGCCCCAGACCCCAGACCCCAGACCCCTGACCCCCTACACCAGACCCCAGACCCCGACCCACGACTCCAGACCCCAGACCCCGGCTCCAGACCCCAGACCAAAGACCCCAGACCCCAGGCCCAAAACCCAGACCCCCAGACCTAGACTCCACCTAGACCCCAGAACCCCCAACCCCAGACCACAGACCACCAACCTCAGACCCCAGGCTCTGGCCCCAGATCCAGACCCCAGACCCCAGACTCCTGACCCCACCTAGACCCCAGAACCCCCAACCCCAGGCCCCAGACCGACACCACAGACCACCGACCCAATCCAGACACCAGACCCCCGACCCCAGACCCCCGACACCAGACCCCAGACTCACGACCCCAGAACCCCAAATCCAGACCCCAGACCTCCAACACCAGACGCCCGACACCAGACCCCAAACTCCCAACCACAAACCCCAGTCCCGGGCCCCAGCCCCCCGACCCCAGACACCAGCCCCCCGACCACATACCCCAGACCCCAGAACCCAGACCCAGACCACAGACCCCAGACCCAAGACCCCAGGCCCCGGCCCCAGACCCCTGACCACAGATCCCAGACTCCATACCCCAGTCCTCTGATCCAGACCCGAGCCAGATCCCAGGCCCCAGACCCCAGACCCCAGGCCCCTGACCCCATAGCCCAAACCCTGGCCCCAGACCACAGACCCCGAAACCAGACACAGATCCCCGACCATAGACCCAGACCCCCGACCCCAGACCCCAGACCACCCCGACCACCAACCCCAGACCCCAGACCCCCGACCCCAGACCCTCGACCCCAGACCCACAAACCCAGACCCCCCGACCCCAACCAGACCCCCAGACCCGGACCCACACCCCAAACCCCAGACCTCAGACCACTGACCCCAGCCCCCCAACCCCAGCCTGACCCCCAACCCCAGACCCCAGGCCCCAGACCCTCAACCCCCGACTACAGACCCCCGACCCCCTACCTCAGACCCCCGACCCCCGACCTCAGAACCCGACCCCCGACCACAGACCCCAGACCCCAGACTTCAGACCCCAACCTGCCTGGAGAGCCCGCCCAACCCCAGACCCCAGACCCCCGACCCCAGACCCCAGATCCCAGACCCCCGAACCCAGACACCAGACCCCTGACCCCCAACCCCAGACCCAAACCCTGGCCCCACACCCCAGACCCCAGACCACAACCCCAGGCCCAGACCCCTGACCCCCGACCACAGAACCCCAATGCCCGACCCCATACCCCTTACCCCAGACCCCAGGACCAGACCCCAGAAACCGGCCCCAGACCGCAGACCCCACACCCCCTACTCCAGACCCCAGGCCGACCCCAGACCCCAGACCCCTGACCCCAGACCCCCGACCCAGACCCCTGACCCCAGACCCCCGACCCCAGACCCCAACCTGCCCGGAGAGCCCACCCAACCCCAGACACCAGACCCCCGACCCCAGACACCAGACCCAGATACCAGACCCCAGATCCCGACCCTCGACCTCCGACCCCAGACCCAGACCCCTGACCCCCGACCCCCTACCCCAGACCCCGACCCATGACCTCAGACCCCAGACCCCAGACCCAGGCCCCAGACTCCAGACCAAAGACCCCTGACCCCAGGCACAAGACCCAGACCACCAGACCCAGACCCCAGACCACAGACCACCGACCCCAGACCGCAGACTCTGGCCCCAGATCCAGACCCCCAACCCCAGATCCCAGATCAAAGACCCCAGACCCCAGGCTCTGGCCCCAGATCCAGACCCCAGACCCCTGACAACACCTAGATCCCAGAACCCTGTCCCCCGACCCCAGACCCCAGACCGAGACCCCAGACCACCTATCCAACCCAGACCCAGACCCCTGAACCCAACCCTAGTCCCCAGGCCCAGGCCTCAGACCCCAGCCCCAGACGCTCGACCCCAGACCCCACACCTCAGACCTCCGACCCCAGACACCAGACCCCAGAACCCAGGCCCAGACCCCAGATGCCCGACCCCAGATCCTGACCCCAGACACCCGACCCCAGACCCCACACCCCAGAACCCCAAATCCAAACCCCAGACCTCCGACCCCAGGCTCCTGACACCAGACCTCAGACCCCGGCCCCAAACCCCAGATCCCGGCCCCAGACCCCCGACCCCAGACCAAGACCCCAGACCACATACCCAGACCCCTGACCCCAGACCCCACTCAGACCCCAGACCCCCGACCACTGACTCCCGACCCAGACACCTGACCAACGACCCACGACCCCAGACTCCAGGACCCGGCCCCAGACCCCAGACCCCAGACCACCGACCCCAGACCCAAGACCCCAGTCCCCAACCCCAGACCCCAGACACCCGACCCCCGACCCCTGACACCAGACCACAGACCCCAGACCTCTGACCCCAGACCTCCGACCCCAGACCCCCGACACCGGACCCCAGACCCCTACCCCAGACCCCGACCCCAGACCCCAGACCCCAGCCCCAGACCCCAGACCCAGACCCCCGATCCCAGACTCTGAAGCCAGACCCCAGACACCCGAACCCAAACCCCAGACTCAAACCCCAGACCCCAGTCCCCGCCCAGACCCCAGACCCCTGACCCCAGAACCCAGCTCTCTGACCCCAGACCCCCGACCACAGACCCCAGACTCCTGACCCCAGACCCAGGACACAGACCCCAGACCCCAGGCCCAGACGCCAGACCCCAGACCCCTGACCCCAGACCTCCAACCCCAGATCCCAGACCCTCGACCCCAGAACCTGGACCCAAGACCCCCTACCCCAGGCCCCCGACCCCAGATCCCGGACCCCCGACCCCATAGCCCAGACCCCAGCCCCAGACCACAGACCCCGACCCCAGACCCCAGACCCCAAACCCAGACACAGACCCCCGACCCCACACCCCCGACCTCAGACCCCTGACCCCAGACCCCTGACCCCAGACCTCTGACCCCAGATCCCAGACCCTAGACCCCAGAACCTGGACCCAAGACTCCCTACCCCAGGCCCCCGACCCCAGATCCCGGACCCCCGACCCCAGGCCCCAGACCCCAACCCCCGACTACAGACCCTCGACCCCCGACCCCCGACCCGAGACCCAGACCCCAGATCCCAGACCCAGTCACCTGACCCCCGAACCCAGACACCAGACCCCCGACCACCGACCCCAGACCCAGACCCCAGACCACCGACCCCAGACCCCAGGCTCCGGCCCCAGATCCAGATCTCAGACCCCTGACCCCACCTAGACCCCAGAACCCCATCCCCAGACCCCTGACCCCAGACTGAGACCACAGACTGTTGGGGGCCGAGTAATGCCATTCTAACAACTTTCTGCTGAGACCTGTAGTAGGGGTAAACAAGTGGACCTCTTTATCCTGCTCACCTGTTGTGCTGATAGGCTCCCACACCCAATATAACGAGGGGAGTTTTAGAGAGATTCCTGCCTTGATGAAGCTGCATGGCGTCTCTGTTCTTGCTCCGGGGAAGCAAGGCTGAGTGCGGGAGGACAGTGGGCCCTCTCCTCTCGCAGCTTGGACTGGTTGGGTGTGCTTTTTCCCATCCCTCCTCAAGAGGGACTGGGGACGAAGGACCCCAACAACAGACCACCGACCCAACCCAGATATCAGACCCCAGACCTCAGTCCCCAGGCACAGGCCCAAGACCCCAGCCCCACACAGCAGACCCCCAACCCCAGACCCCCAACACCAGACCCCAGACTCCAGACCCAGACACCAGACGCCCAAACCCAGACCCCTGACCCCCGAACCGAGACCCCAAAACTGCAAACCCAGACCCCAGACTCCAACCCCAGACTCCCGAAACCAGACCCCAAACTCCCGACCACAAACCCAAGACTCCGGCGCCAGACCCCAGACCCCAGACCCCAGACCCCTGACCCCATACCCAGACTCAGACCCCAACCCCAGACCCCTGACCACCGACCCGAGACCCCAGACCCCAGAGACCCCAGACCCCCGACCCCAGCCTGACCCCTGACCCCAGGCCCCAGACCCCCAACCCCTGGCCACAGACCCCCGACTCCCAAACCCAGACCCCAGACCCCAGACACCCGACCCCAGACCCCACACCCCAGATCCCAGACCCCAGGCCTATCCCCAGACCCCAGGCACCGGCCCCAGACCCTCTACCCCAGACCCACGAATACAGACCTCAGCCTGACCCCCGACCCCAGGCCCCAGACCCCCAACCCCTGGCCACAGACCCCCAACTACCGACCCCAGACCCCAGACCCTGACCCTAGACCCAGGCCCCAAACCCCAGACCTGAGACCCCAGACCCCAGAAACCGGCCCCAGACCCCAGACCCCCAACCCCAGACCCCACACCCCCGACCCTAGACCCCAGGCCAATCCCCAGACCCCAGGCACCGGCCCCAGAACCCCTACCCCAGACCCACGAATACAGACCCCAGACCCCGACCCCAGACCCCGGCCCCAGACCAAAGACCCCAGACCCCAGGCCCAAGACCCAGACCCCAGACCACAGACCACCGCCCCAGATCCAGACCCCAGACCTCCAGCCCCAGACTCCCGACACCAGACCCCAAACTCCTGACCCCAAACCCCAGACGCCCGACCACATACCCGAGACCCCCGACCCTAGACCCCAGACCCTAGACCCCTTACCACAGACCCCAGACCCCAGACCCCGACCCCAGACACAGAACCCAGACCCCTGACCCCACTCAGACACCAGACACCCGACCAACGACCCACGACCCCAGACTCCAGTACCCGGCCCCAGACCCCAGACCACCGACCCCAGACCCAAGACCCCAGTCCCAGACCCCAGACACCTGACCCCTGACACCAGACCCCAGACCTCCAACCCCAGACCCCTGAACTCCGACCCCTACCCTTAACACTAACCCTAACCCTAACCCTAACCATACCCCTAACCATAACCTTAAATCTAACCCTAACCCTACCTCTAACCGTAACCATAACCCTAAACCTAACACTAACTCTAACCCTACCCCTGTCCCTACCCCTACCCCTAACCCTAACTCTAGCCCTACCCCTACCCCTACCCCAATCCCTAACCCTAACCCTAACCCTAACACTATCCCTAACCCTACCCCTACCACTAACCTTAACATTAACCCTAACCCTACTCCTAACCCTAACCCTAACCCTAACCCTAACCCAACTGAACCCCTACCCCTACCCCTACACCTAACCCTACCCCGACCACTAACCCTAACCCTAACCCTACCCCTACCCTTACCCCTAACCCTAACCCTAACCCTAACCATACCCCTAACCGTAACCCTAAATCTAACCCTAACCCTACTTCTAACCGTAACCCTAAACCTAACCCTAAACCTAACCCTACACCTGACCCTAACCATAATTCGAACCCTCCCCCTAATGCTAACCCTAACCCTAAACCTAACCCTACGCCTAACCGTAACCGTAACCCTATCCCTAACCCTAACCCTACCCTAACCCTAACCCTAACCCTAATCCTAACCCTAACCCTAACCCTAACCCTAAACCTACCCCTAACGCTAACCCTAACCCTAACCCTAACCCTGTACCTAACCCTACCCTTAAGCCTAACCCTACCACTAACCCTACCCCTAACCCTACCCCTAACCTAACACCTAACCCTAAGCTTACCCCTAACCCTAACCCTAACCCTACCGCTAACCCTAATCCACACCCTACGCCTACCCCTACCTCTAACCCTAACCCTAACTCTACCCCTAACCCTAACCATACCCCTAACGCTAACCCTAACCCTAACCCTAACCCTACCCTTAAACGTAACCCTACCCCTAAACCTAACCCTACCCTTACCCCTAACCCTATCCCTAACCCTAACCTGAACCCTAAAACCCTAACCCTAACCATACCACTACCCCTACCCCTAACATAACCCTAACCCTAACCCAACCCTTAACCCTATCCCTACCACTCACTCTAACCCTAACCCTAACCCTAACCCTACCCCTAACCCGAACCTGAACCCTAACCCTAACCCTATCCCTAACCCTAACTGTACCCCTACCCCTACCCCTAACCCGAACACTACCCCTAACCCTCACCCTTCCCCTAACCTTACCCCTACCACTAATCCTAACCATAACCCTACCCCTAACGCTAACCCAACCCCTAACCCTAAACCTAACCCTACCCCTAACCCTAACCCTACCCTAAACCTAAACCTAACCCTAATCCTACCCCTAACCCTGACCCTACCCCTAACCCTAACCCTAACCCTAACCCTACCCCTAAAGCTAACCCTAACCCTAACCCTAAACCTACCCCTAACGCTAACCCTAACCCTAACCCTAACCCTATCCCTAACCCTAACTGTGCCCCTACCCCTACCCCTAACCCGAACACTAACCCTAACCCTCACCCTACCCCTAACCTTACCCCTACCACTAACCCTAACCATAACCCTACCCCTAACACTAACCCTACCCCTAACCCTAATCCTAACTCTAAACCTAATCCTAACCCTAACCCTAACCCTACCCCTACCCCTAACCCTAACTCTAGCCTTACCCCTACCCCTACCCCAATCCCTAACCCTAACCCTAAACTTAAACCTATACCTAACCCTACCCCTACCACTAACCTTAACCTTAACCCTAACCCTACTCCTAACCCTAACCCTAACCCTAAACCTAACCCTAACTGTACCCCTACCCCTACCCCTAACCCTAACCCTACCACTAACCCTAACCCGAACCCTACACCTACCCCTACACCTAACACTAACCATACCCCTAACCGAAACCCTAAATCTAACCCTAACCCTACCTCTAACCGTAACCCTAACCCTAACCCTAACCCTACCCCTGACCCTAACCCTAAACCTAACTCTAAGCCTAACCCTACCATACCCCTAACCCTCCCCCTCCCTTAAACCCAACCACAACCCTACCCCTACCCCTAACCCTCACCCTAACCCTAACCCTAACCCTAACCATACCACTAAGCCTAACCCTACCCCTAACCCCAACCCTAACCCTAACCCTGACCACAAGCCTAACCCTACCCCTAACTGTAACCCTAACCCTAACCCTAACCCTCCTCCTAATGCTAACCCTAAACCTAAACCTAACCCTACGCCTAACCGTAACCCTAACCCTAACCCTAACCATAACCTTACCCTAAAACTAACCCTAACCTTAATCCTAACCCTAACCCTGACCCTACCCCTAACCCTAACCCTAACCCTACCCGTAAAGCTAACCCTAACCCTAAACCTGCCACTAACGCTAACCCTAACCCTAACCCTAACCCTGTACCTAACCCTACAATTAAGCCTAACCCTAACCCTAACCCTACCCCTAACCCTACCCCTAACCCAACACCTAACCCTAACCTTAACCCTACCATACCCCTAACCCTGCCCCTACCCTTAAACCCAACAATAACCGTAACCCTACCCTTAACCCTAACCCTACCCCTAACCCTAACCTAACCCTAACCCTAGCCCTAACCCTACCCCTCACCGTAACCCTAACCCTTCCACTAACCCTAACCCTAACCCTACCCCTAACCCTAACCCTAACCCTACCGCTAACCCTAATCCACACCCTACGCCTACCCCTACCTCTAACCCTAACCCTAACTCTAACCCTAACCCTAACCATACCCCTAACGCTAACCCTAACCCTAACCCTAACCCTACCCTTAACCATAACCCTACCCCTAACCCTAACCCTACCCTTACCCCTAAGCCTATCCCTAACCCTAACACTAACACTAAAACCCTAACCGTAACCATACCCCTACCCCTACCCCTCACCTAACCCTAAACCTAACCATAACCCTAACCCAACCCTTAACCCTATCCCTACCACTCACTCTAACCCTAACCCTAACCATAACGCTACCCCCAACCCGAACCTGAACCCGAACCCTAACCCTATCCCTAACCCTACCTGTACCCCTACGCCTACCCCTAACCCGAACACTAACCCTAACCCTCACCCTACCCATAACCTTACCCCTACCACTAATCCTAACCATAACCGTACCCCTAACGCTAACCCTACACCTAACCCTAAACCTAACCATACCCCTACCACTAACTTAACCTTAAACCTAACCCTACTCCTAACCCTAACCCTAAACCGAACCCTAACCCTAACCCTAACCCTAACTGTACCCCTACCCCTACCCCTAACCCTACCCCTACCCCTACCACTAACCCTAACCCTAACCCAACCCTACCCCTACCCCAACCCCTAACCCTAATCCAAACCCTAACCCTACCCCTAACCGTAACCCTAAATCTAACCCTAACCCTACCTCTAACCATAACCCTAACCCTAAACCTAACCCTAACCCTAACCCTACCCCTGACCCTAACCCTAACCCTAACTCTACGCCTAACCCTACCATACCCCTAACCCTACCCCTACACTTAAACCCAACCCTACCCCTAACCAGAACCCTAACCCTAACCCTACCCCTAACCCTACCCCTACCGCTAACGCTAACCCTAACCCTAAACCTAACCCTACCCCTAACCGTAATCCTAACCCTAAACCTAAGCCTAACCCTACCCCTACCCCTACCCCTAACCCTAACAGTAAAACCCTAACCCTACCCCTACCCCTACCCCTACCCATAACCTAAACCTAACCCTAACCCTAACCCTAACCCTACCCCTACCCCTAACCCAACCCTAACCCTAGCCCTAACCCTAACCCTAACCCTAACCCTAAAACCCTAACCCTAACCCTACCCCTACCCCTACCCCTAACCTAAACCTAACCCTAACCCTAACCCTACGCCTAACCCTAACCTAACCCTAACCCTAGCCCTAACCATACCCCTAACCCTAATGCTAACCCTACCACTAACCCTAGCCAAAACCGTACCCCTAAACCTAACCCTAACCCTACCCCTAACCCTAACCCTAAACCTAACCTTAAAGCTATACCTAACCCTACACCTACCACTAACCCTCACCCTAACCCTAACCCTACCCCTACCCCAAACCCTAACCCTAATCCTAACCATAACCCTAACTGTACCCCTACCCCTACTCCTAACTCGAAACCTAACCCTAACTCTAACCCAACCCCTAACCCTACCCCTATCACTAACGCTAACCCTAATCATAAACCTAACCCTAACCCTACCACTAACCGGAACACTAACCCTAACCATACCCCTACCATAACCCTAACTCTAACCCTAACCCTAACCCTACCCCTACCCCTACCCCTACCCCTCACGCTAACCCTACCCAACCACTAACCCTAACACTAAACCTACCCCTAACATAAACCCTACTCCTAACCCTACCCCTAACAGTACAACTAACCTTAACCCTAACCCCTAACCCTAACCATAACCCTACCCCTACCCCTACGCCTAACCCTACAACTAACCCTAACCCTAACACTAAAGCTAGCCTTCACCCTACCCCTAACCCTACCACTAACCCTAACCCTAACACTACACCTAACCGTAACTCTAACACTAACCCTAACCCTAACCCTACCCTAACCCTAACCCTAACCCTAACCCTAAAACCGTAACCCTAACCCTAACCCTAACCCTACCCCTAACCCTACCCCTACCACTAACCCTAGCCCTAACCCTAACCGTAACTGTACCCTACCCCTACCCCTAACCTGAAACATAACCCTAACCCTAAACCTACCCCTAACCCTAATCCTAACCCTAACCCTACCCCTAACCCTACCCCTACCGCTATCCCTACCACTAACCCTAACCCTAACCCGAACCCTAAACCTAACCCTACCCCTAACCCTAACCCTAACCCTAAACCTAATCCTAACCCTAAACCTAACTGTACCCCTACCCCTACCCCTAACCCGAACCCTAACCATAACCTAAACCTACTGCTAATCCTACCCCTACCACTAACCCTAACCCTAAACCTACCCTAACCCTACCCCTAACCATAACCCTAACCCTAACCCTAACCCTAACCCTAATCCTAACCCTAACCCTAACCCTACGCCTACCCCTACCCCTAACCCTAACCCTAACCGTAACCGTAACCCTAAACCTAACCCTAATCCTACCCTAAACCTAACCCTAAACCTCATCCTAACCCTAACCCTAACCCTAACGCTAACTCTAACCCTAACCCTAACCCTAACCCTAACTGTACCCCTACACCTAACCCTAACCCGAACCCTAACCTTAACCCTAAACCTACCCCTTACCCTACCGCTACCACTAACCCTAAGCCTAACACTAACCCTAACCCTACCCCTAACGCTAACCCTAACCCTACCCCTAAACCTAACACTACACCTGCCCCTACCCCTAACCCTAACCATAACCGTAACCCTAACACTTAAACCCTAACCCTACCCCTACCCCTACCCCTAACCTAACCCTAGCCCTAACCCTAACCCTACCCCTACCCCTAACCCAATCCCTAACCCTAACCCTAACTCTAACCCTACACCTAACCCTACACCTAGCCACTAACTCTAGCCCTAACCCTAACCCTACTCCTAAACCTAACCCTAACCCTAACCCTAACCCTAACTGTAGCCCTACCCCTACCCCTAACCAGAACCCTAACCCTATCCGTAACCCTACCCCTACCCCTAACACTAACCCTAACCCTACCCCTACCCCTACCACTAACCCCAATCCTAACGATACCCCTAACGCTAACCCTAACCCTAACCCTACCCCTAACCGTAACCCTAACCATAAACCTAAGCCTAACCCTACCCCTAACCCTACCCCTAACCCTACCCCACCACTAACCCTGAGCCTAACCCTAACCCTAAACCTAAACCTACCCCTAACCTTAACGGTGACCCTAAACCTAACCCTAACCCTACCCATAACGCTAACTCTAACCCTACCCTATTCCTACCCCTACCCCAACCCTACCCCTAACCCTAACCCTAACCCTACACCTACCCCTAATCCTAACCCTACCCCTAACCGTAACCCTAACCCTAACCATACCCCTAAATCTAACCCTAATCCTAAATCTAACCCTAACGCTAACACTAACCCTACCCCTAACCCTAACCCTAACCCTAACCCTACCCTAACCCTAACACTAACCCTACCCCTAACCCTAACCCTAACCCTAACCCTACCCCTAACTTTAACGGTGACCCTAAACCTAACCCTAACCCTACCCATAACGCTAACTCTAACCCTAACCCTAATCCTACCCCTACTCCAAACCTACCCCTAACCCTAACCCTACCCCTAACCCTACCCCTACACCTAACCCTAACCCTACCCCTAACCGTAACCCTAACACTAACCCTAACCATACCCCTAAATCTAACCCTAATCCTAAACCTAACCCTAAACCTAACCCTACCCCTACCCCTAACCGTTTCCCTAACCCTAACCCTAATCCTACCCTAACCTTAACACTAACCCTACCCCTAACCCTACCCCTAACCCAAACCCTAACCCTAACCCTAACAGTAACCCTAACCCTAACCCTAACCCTAACCGTAACCCTAACCCGAACCCTAACCCTACCCTAAACCTAACACTAACCCTACCCCTAACCCTACCCTAAACCTAACACTAACCCTACCCCTAACCCTAACCCTAACCCTAACCCTAACCATACCCCTAAGGCTAACCCTAACCCTAATCCTAACCCTAACCCTACCCCTACCCCTACCCCTAACCCTAACCCTACCCTAACCCTAACCGTAACCCTAACCCTAACCCTAACCCTACCCTAACCCTAACACTAACCCTACCCTACCCCTAACCCTAACCCTAACCCTAGCCCTAAACCTACCCCTACCACTAACCCTAAGCCTAACCCTAACACTAACTCCAACCCTACCCCTAACCCTACCCCTACCACTAACCCTCACCCTAACCCTAACGCTAGCCCTAACCCTACCCCTACCCCTAACCTAACCCTAACCCTAACCCTAACCCTATCCCTACCCCTAACCTAACCTTACCCTAGCCCCAAACCTACCCCTACCACTAACCCTAAGCCTAACCCTAACACTAACTCTAACCCTTCCCCTAACCGTAACCCTAACCATAACCCTAACCCTACCATAACCCTAACGCTAACCCTACCCATAACCCTAACCCTAACCCTAAAGCTACCCCTAAACCTACCCATAACACTAACCCTCACCCTAACCCTAACGCTAGCATTAACCCTACCCCTAACCCTAAGCATAAACCAAACCCTAACCCTAACCCTAACCCTAAAACCCTAACCCTAAACCTTCCCCTACCCCTAACCCTAACCCTAACCCTAACCCTACCCCTAACCCTAAACCTACCACTAACCCTAACCCTAGCCCTACCTTAACCCTAGCCCTAAAGCTAACCCTAACCCTAACCCTAATCCTAATCATAACCCTAACCCTACCCCGAACCATAACCCTAACCATACCCCTAACTATAACTCTAACCTTAACCTAACCCTAACCCTAAACCTACATCTACCCCTAACCCTAACCCTAACCCTAACCCTAACCCTACCCCTACCACTAACCCTAACCCTAAGCCTAACCCTAACCCTACCTCGAACCGTAACCCTAACCCAAACCCTAACCCTACCCCTACTCCTACCCCTACCACTAACCCTAACCCTACCCCTAACCCTACCCCTAACCCTAATCCTAATCCTAACCCTATCCCTACCCCTAACCGTAACCCTAACCGTAACCCTAACTGTAACTCTAACCTTATCCTAAACCTAACCCTAACCCTACATCTACCCCTAACCCTAACCCTAACCCTAACCCTACCCTAACCCGAACTCTAACACTAACCCTAACCCTAACCCTAACCCTAACAATACCTTAACGGTGACCCTAACCCTAACCCTAACCCTACCCATAACACTAACTCTAACCCTAACCCTAATCCTACCCCTACCCCTAACCCTAACCCTAAACCTATTCTTAACGGTGACCCTAACCATGACCCTACCGTACTTCTAACTCTAACTCTAACCCTAACCCTAACCCTAACTACACCCCTACCCCTACCCCTAACCCGAACCCAAACCATAACCCTAACCCTACCCCTAACCCTACCCCTACCACTAACCCTGAGCCTAACCCTAACACTAACCCTACCCCTAAACTTAACGGTGACCCTAAACCTACCCCTAACCCTACCCATAATGCTAATTCTAACCCTAACCCTAATCCTACCCTACCCCAACCCTCCCCTAACCCTAACCCTAACCCTACCCCTAACCGTAACCCTAACCCTAACCCTAACCCTAGCCCTAACGCTAAACCTAACCCTAACCGGAACATTAACCGTACCACTAAGCCTAACCCTACCCCTAACCCCACCCCTAACCCTAACCCGACCCTAAGCCTAAACCTACCCCTAACCGTAACCCTAACCCTAACCCCACCCCTAACCCTAACCCGACCCTAAGCCTAAACCTACCCCTAACCGTAACCCTAACCCTAACCCTAACCCTCGCCCTACCCCTAACCGTAACCCTAACCCTACTTATAACTCTAAATCTAATTCTAAACCTAACCATACCCCTAACCCTAACCCTAAACCTAACCCTAACCCTAACTATACCCCTACCGCTACCCCTAACGTGAACACAAACCATAACCCTAACCCTACCCCTAACCCTATCCCACCACTAACCCTGAGCCTAACCCTAAGCCTAAACCTAAACCTACCCTAACCTTAACGGTGACCCTAAACCTAACCCTAACCCTACCCATAACGCTAACTCTAACCCTAACCCTATTCCTACCCCTACCCCAACCCTACCCCTAACCCTAACCCTAACCCTACGCCTACCCCTAACCCTAATCCTAAACCTAACACTAACCCTAACCCTAACCATACCCCTAAATCTAACCCTAATCCTAAACCTAACCCTAACGCTAACACTAACCCTACCCCTAACCCTAACCCTAACCCTAACCCTAACCAGTAACCCTAACCCTAACCCTAACCCTAACCCTAACCCTAACCCTAACCCTAAACCTAACCGTAACCCTAACCCTAACCCTAACCCTACCCTAACCCTAACACTAACCCTACCCCTAACCCTAACCCTAAACCTAACCATACCCCTAACGCTAACTCTACCCCTACCCCTACCCCTAACCCTAACCCTACCCCTAACCCTAACCCTAACCCTAACTCTACCCCTACCCCTACCCCTACCCCTACCCATAACCGTATCCCTAACCCTAATCCTAACCATACCCCTAAATCTAACCCTAATCCTAAACCTAACACTAACCCTAACCCTACCCCTACCCCTAAACCTAACCCTACCCCTAACCCTACCCCTACCAATAACCCTGAGCCTAACCCTAACCCTAAACCTAACCCTACCCCTAACTTTAACGGTGACCCTAAACCTAACCCTAACCCTACCCATAACACTAACCCTCACCCTAACCCTAACGCTAGCATTAACCCTACCCCTAACCCTAAGCATAACCCAAACCCTAACCCTAAACCTAACCCTAAAACCCTAACCCTAACCCTTCCCCTACCCCTAACCCTAATCCTAACCCTAACCCTACCCCTAACCCTAAACCTACCACTAAACCTAACCCTAACCCTACCCATAACGCTAACTCTAACCCTACCCTATTCCTACCCCTACCCCAACCCTACCCCTCACCCTAACCCTAACCCTACGCCTACACCTAACCCTAACCCTACCCCTAACCGTAACCCTAACCCTAACCATACCCCTAAATCTAACCGTAATCCTAAATCTAACCCTAACGCTAACACTAACCCTACCCCTACCCCTACCCCTAACCCTAACCCTAACCAGTAACCCTAACCCTAACCCTAACCCTACCCCTAAACCTAACCCTAAACCTAACCGTAACCCTAACCCTAACCCTAACCCTACCCTAACCCTAACACTAACCCTACCCCTAACCCTAACCGTAACCCTAACCATACCCCTAATGCTAACCATACCCCTACCCCTACCCCTACCCCTAACCCTAACCCTACCCCTAACCCTAACCCTAACCCTAACCCTACTTATAACTCTAAATCTAATCCTAAACCTAACCATACCCCTAACCCTAACCCTAAACCTAACCTAACCCTAACTATACCCCTACCGCTACCCCTAACGCGAACACAAACCATAACCCTAACCCTACCTCTAACCCTACCCCACCACTGACCCTGAGCCTAACCCTAAGCCTAAACCTAAACCTACCCCTAACCTTAACGGTGACCCTAAACCTAACCCTAACCCTACCCATAATGCTAACTCTAACTCTAACCCTATTCCTACCCTTACCCCAATCCTACCCCTAACCCTAACCCTAACCGTACGCCTACCCCTAACCCTAACCCTACCCCTAACCGTAACCCTAATCCTAAACATATCCCTAAATTTAAACCTAATCCTAAACCTAACCCTAACCCTAACCCTAACCATACCCCTAACCCTAACCCTAACCCTAACCCTAACCAGTAACCCTAACCCTAACCTAACCCTACCCCTAACCCTAACCCTAAACCTAACCGTAACCCTAACCCTAACCCTAACCCTAACCCTACCCTAACCCTAACACTAACCCTACCCCTAACCCTAACCCTAACCCTAACCATACCCCTAACGCTAACCCTACACCTACTCCTACCCCTATCCCTAACCCTACCCCTACCCCTAACCCTAACCCTACCCCTAACCATAACAGTATCCCTAACCCTAATCCTAACCATACCCCTAAATCTAACCCTAACCCTACCCCTAACCGTAACCCTAACCCTAACCATACCCCTAAATCTAACCCTAATCCCAAACCTAACCCTAACGCTAACACTAACCCTACCCCTAACCCTAACCCTAACCCTAACCCTAACCAGTAACCCTAACCCTAACCCTACCCCTAACCCTACCCCTAACCCTAACCCTAAACCTAACCGTAACCCTAACCCTAACCCTAACCCTACCCTAACCCTAACCCTAACCCTACCCCTAACCCTAACCCTAAACCTAACCATACCCCTAACGCTAACTCTGCCCCTACCCCTTCCCCTAACCCTAACCCTAACCCTAACCCTACCCCTACCCCTAACCCTACCCCTACCCATAACCGTATCCCTAACCCTAATCCTAACCATGCCCCTAAATCTAACCCTAATCCTAAACCTAACACTAACCCTAACCCTACCCCTACCCCTAAACCTAACCCTAACCCTAACCCTACCCCTACCCCTAACCCTAACTCTAACCCTAACCCTAACGCTAAAACCCTAACACTAACCCTACCCCTACCCCTAACTCTAACCCTAAACCTACTCCTACTCCTAACCATAAGCCTAACCCTAACCCTAACTGTATCCCTACCCCTACCCCTAACCCGAACCCTACCACTAACCCTAACCCTAACCCTAACCCTACCTCTAACCGTAACCCTAACCCTAACCCTAACGCTACCCTAACCCTAACTCTAACCCTAACCCTAATCCTAACCCGAACCCCACCCCTAACCCTAACCCTAACCCTAAATCTACCCCTCCCGCTAACCATAAACCTAACCCTAAACCTACCCCTAACGCTAACCCTAACCC
>JANJXV010000025.1:27016109-27043609 GCA_024803745.1 Megascapheus bottae
CCCCCAAATCCTAAACCTAACCCTACTCCTACCCTTAACCCTAACCCTACCCCTAACCATAAGCCTAACCCTAACCATACCCCTAAATCTAACCCTAATCCTAAACCTAACCCTAACCCTAACCCTACCCCTAACCCTAACCCTACCCCTACCACTAACCCTACCCCTAACCCGAACCCTAACGCTAAAACCCTAACCCTACCCCTACCCCTACCCCCACCCCTAACCCTAAACCTACTCCTACCCCTAACCCTAAGCCTAACCCTAACCCTAACTGTATCCCTACCCCTACCCCTAAACCGAACCATTCCCTTACCCCTAAACCTAACCCTAACCCTAACTGTACCCCTACACATACCCCTAAGCCGAAGGCTAACCCTAACCCTACCCCTAACCCTACCCCTACCAATAACCCTAACCCTAAGCCTAACCCTAACCCTACCTCTAACCGTAACCCTAACCCTAATCCTAACCCTACCCTAACCCTAAACCTAACCCTAACCCTAACCCTAATCCTAAACCTAACCTTAACCCTACCCCTACCCCTACCGCTAACCCTAACCCTACCCCACCACTAACCCTAACCCTAACCCTACCCCTAACATTAATCCTACTCCTAACACTACCACTAACCCTAACCCTAACCCTAACGCAAGCCCTAAAAGTAACCCTAACCCTAACCCTAACCCTCCCCCTAACGCTAACCCTAAACCTAAGCCTAAACTTAACCCTACCCCTAACCCTAACCCTAACCCTAATTCTATCCCTAAACCTAACCCTAACCCTAACCCTACCCCTAAACCTAAAGCTAACCCTAACCGTAACCCTTCCCCTAACCCTAACCCTAAACCTACCCCTACCCCTACCCCTACCCCTAACCCTAATCCTAACACTACCCTAAACGCTGACCCTAACCCTAAGCCTAACCCTACCCCTAATGCTAAATCTAACCCTAACCCTAACCCTAACCCTAACCCTACCCCTAACCGTAACCCTAACTCTAACCCTAACCCTACCCCTAACCGTAACCCTAACCTTATCCCTAGCCCTAACGCTAAACCTAACCCTAACCCTAACATTAACCGTACCACTAAGCCTAACCCTACCCCTAACAGTAACCCTAACCCTAACCCTAACCCTCCCCCTAACGCTAACCCTAACCCTAACCCTACCCCTAACCGTAACCCTAACCCTAACCCTAACCCTCAACCTAACCTTAACGGTGACCCTAACCCTAAAACTAACCCTACTTATAACTCTAACCCTAACCCTAACCCTACCCCTAACCCTAACCCTAAACCTAACCCTAACCCTAACTATACCCCTACCCCTACCCCTAACCCGAGCCCAAACCATAACCCTAACCCTACCCCTACCCCTACCCCTACCACTAACCCTGAGCCTAACCCTAACCCTAAGAGTAACCCTAGCCCTAACCTTAACTGTGACCCTAAACCTAACCCTCACCCTACCCATAACGCTAACTCTAACCCTAACCCTAATCCTACCCCTACCCCAACCCTACCCCTAACCCTAACCCTACGCCTATCCCTAACCCTAACCCTAACCCGACCCCTAAACGTAATCCTAACCCTAACCCTAACCATACTCCTAAATCTAACCCTAATCTTAACCTAACCCTAACCCTACCCCTACCCCTACCCCTACCCCTAACCCTAACAGTACCCCTACCCCTACCGCTAACCCTAACCCTAACCCTAACCCTAAAACCCTAACCCTAACCCTTCCCCTAACCCTAACCCTAACCTTAAACCTACTCCTACCCCTACCCCTAAGCATAACCCTAACCCTAACTGTATCCCTAACCCTACCACTAACCCGAACCTACCCCTACCCCTAACCCTAACTGTACCCCTACACCTACCCCTAATCCCAACCCTAACCCTACACCTACCCCTAACCCTACCCCTACCACTAACCCTATCCCTAACCCTAAACCTAACCCTAACCCTACCCCTAACCGTAACCCTAACCCTAATCCTAACCCTGCCCTAACCCTAACCCTAAACCTAACCCTAATCCTAAACCTAACCTTAACCCTACCCCTACCCCTACCCCTACCCCTAACCCTAACCCTACCCCACAACTAACATTAACCCTAACCTTAACGCTACCCCTAACAGTAACCCTAACCCTAACACTAACCCTCCCCCTAACGCTAACCCTAACCCTAACCCTAACCCTAACCCTAAACTTAACCCTACCCCTAACCCTACCCCTAACCCTAACCCTACCCCTAATTCTACCCCTAACCCTAACCCTAACCCTAACCCTAACCGTAACCGTAACCCTAACCGTAACCCTAAGCCGACCGTAACCCTAACCCTAATCCTAATCCTACCCCTATCACTAACCCTTCCCCTAACCCTAACCCTAACCCTACCCGTACCCCTACCCCTAACCCTAATCCTAACCCTACCCTTAACGGTGAGCATAACCCTAAGCCTAACCTTACCCCTAATGCTAACTCTAACCCTAACCCCAACCCTAACCCTAACCTTAACGCTACCCCTAACAGTAACCCTAACCCTAACACTAACCCTCCCCCTAACGCTAACCCTAACCCTAACCCTACCCCTAAACCTAACCCTAACCCTAACCCTACCCCTAACCATAGCCCTAACGCTAAACCTAACCCTAACCCTAACATTAACCGTACCACTAAGCCTAACCCTACCCCCATCCCCACTCCTAACACTAACCCTGACCCTAAGCCTAACCCTACTCCTAACCGTAACCCTAACTCTAACCCTAACACTCCCCCTAATGCAAACTCTAACCCTAACCCTACCCCTACCCCTAACCGTAACCCTAACCCTAACCCTAACCCTACCACTAAAGCTAACCCTAACCCTCACCCTAAACCTACCCCTATCACTAACCCTAACCCTAACCCTAACCCTGTACCTAACCCTAACCCTACCCCTAACCCTAACCCTTCCCGTAACCCTAAATCTACCCCTAACCCTAAACCTAATCCTAACCCTACCCTTAACCTTGACTCTAACCCTCACCCTAAACCTACCCCGAAGGGTAATCCTAACCCTAACCCTAACCCTAAACCTACCCTTAAGCCTAACCCTAACCCTAACCCTACCCCTAACCCTACCCCTAACCCTACCCCTAAACCTAACCCTAACCCTACTGCTAACCCTAACCCAAACCCAACACCTAACCCTAACCATAACCCTAAACCTACCCCTACCCCTAACCCTAACACTAACCGTAAGCCTAACCCTACCGCTAACCCAAACCCAAACCCTACCCCTACCCCTACCTCTAACCCTAACCCTAACTCTACCCCTAACACTAACCATACCCCTAACGCTAACCCTACCCCTAACCCTTACCCTAACCCTACCCTTAACCGTAACCCTACCCGTAACCCTAACCCTACACTTATCCCTAACCCTATCCCTAACCCTAACCCTAAAACCCTAACCCTAACCATAGCCCTACACCTACACCTAACCTAACCCTAAGCCTAACCCAACCCTTAACTCTAACCCTACGACTCACTATAACCCTAACCCTAACCCTAACCCTACCCCTACCCTACCCCTAACCCTAACATTACCCTAACTGTAACCCTAACTCTAACCCTAACCCTACCCCTAACCATAACCCTAACCCGAACCGGAGACCTAACCCTAAATCTAACCCTAACCCTAACTCTACGCCTAACCCTACCATACCCCTAAACCTACCCCTACCCTTAACCCCAACCATAACCCTAACCCTACCCCTAACCATAACCCTAACCCTAACCCTAAACATACCCGTAACGCTAACCCTAACCCTAACCCTACCCCTAACCGTAACCCTAACCCTAAACCTAAGCCTACTCCTACCCCTACTCCTACCCCTAACCCTAACCCTAACCCTACCCCTACCCCTACCCCTAACCTAACCCTAACCCTAACCCTAACCCTAACCCTAACCCTACCCCTAACCCTAACCTAACCTTAACCCTAGCCCTAACCCTAACCCTAACCCTAACCCTACCGCTAAACTTACCCCTACCCCTACACCTAACCCTACCCCAACCCCTACCCCTACCCCTAACCTAACCCTAACCCTAACCCTAACCCTAACCCTAACACTAGCCCTAAACCTACCCCTACCCCTACCCCTAACACTAACCCAAACCCTAACCCTAACCCTAACCCTAAAACCCTAAACCTAACCCTACCTCTACCCCTAACCCTAACCCTAAACTTAACCCTACCCCTAACCCTACCCATACCACTAACCCTAACCCTAAACGTAAACCTAACCCTAACCCTACCCCTAACCCTAACCCTAACCCTAACCCTAACCCTAATCCTAAGCCTAACCCTAACTGTAATGCTACCTCTACCCCTAACCCGAACCCTAACCCTAACCCTAACCCTAAACCTAAACCTAAACCTACCCCAAACCCTAGCCCTACAACTAACCCTAACCCTAAACCTAACCCTAACCCTACCCCTAACCGTAACCCTAACCCTTACCCTAACCCTACCCTAACCCTAACTCTAAACCTAAATCTAACCCTAACCCTAACCCTACCCCTACACCTACCCCTAACCCTAACCCTAATCGTAACACTACTCCTACCCCTACCCTTCACCCTAACCCTACCCCTAACCGTAACCCTAACCCTAACCCTAACCATACCCCTAAATCTAACCCTAATCCTAAACCTAACCATAACCCTAACCCTACCCCTACCCCTAACCGTAACCCTAACCCTAACCCTAACCCTACCATAACCTTAACACTAACCCTACCCCTACCCCTAACCCTAACCCAAACCCTAACTCTAACCCTAACCGTAACCCTAACCCTAACCCTAACCCTAACCGTAACCCTAACCCTAACCCTAACCCTACCCTAAACCTAACACTCATCCTACCCCTACCCCTACCCCTACCCCTAACCCTAACCATACCCCTAACGCTAACCCTACCCCTAATCCTAACCCTAACCCTACCCCTAACCCTAACCCTAACCCTAACCGTAACCCTAACCCTAACCCTAACCCTACCCTAACCCTAACACTAACCCTACCCCTACCCCTAACCCTAACCCTAAACCTAACCATACCCCTAACGCTAACCCTAACCCTAACCCTAACCCTACCCCTAACCGTAATCCTAAGCCTAAACCTAAGCCTAAACCTACCCCTACCCCTAACCCTAACCCTAACCCTAAAACCATAACCCTAACCCTACCCCTACCCCTAACCTAACCCTAACCCTAACCCTAAACCTACCCCTAACCCTACCCCCACCACTAACCCTAAGCCTAACCCTAACCCTACCCCTACCCCTAAACGTAACCGTAACCGTAACCCTAACCCTAACCCTACCCTAACCCTAACACTAACCCTCCCCCTAACCCTAACCATAACCTTAACTCTAACCCTACCCCTAACCCTATCCCTACCACTAACCCTCACCCTAACTCTAATGCTAGCCGTAACCCTACCTCTAACCCTAACCATAACCCAAACGCTAACCCTAACCCTAACCCTAACCCTAACACTAACCCGAAACCTAAGCCTAACCCTACCCCTACCCCTAACCCTAAACCTAACCCTACCCCTAACCTTAACGGTGACCCTAAACCTAACCCTAACCCTACCCATAATGCTGACTCTAACCCTATCCCTAATTCTACCCCTACCCCAACCCTACCCCTAACCCTAACCCTACCCCTACCCCTAACACTAACCCTAACCCTACCCCTAACCGTAACCCTAACCCTAACCCTAAACATACCCCTAAATCTAACCCTAATTCTAAACCTAACCCTAACCCTAACACTACCGCTACCCCTAAACCTAACCCTAACCCTAACCCTACCCCTTCCCCTAACCCTAACCCTAACCCTAACGCTAAAACCCTAACCCTAACCCTACCCCTACCCCTACCCCTAACCCTAAACCTACCCCTACCCCTAACCCTAAGCCTAACCCTAACCCTAACTCTATCCCTACCCCTACCCCTAGCCCGAATCCTACCCCTAACCCTACCCCTAACCCTAACCCTAATCCTAACCCTACCCTTAAAGGTGACCCTAACCCTAAGCCTAACCATACCCCTAATGCTAAATCTAACCCTAACCCTAACCCTAACCCTACCCCTAAACCTAACCCTAACCCTAACCCTACCCCTAACCGTAAGCCTAACTCTAATTCTAACCCTACCCCTAACCGTAACCCTAACCCTAACCCTAACCCTAGACCTAACGCTAAACCTAACCCTAACAATAACATTAACCGTACCACTAAGCCTAACCCTACCCCTAACCCCACCCCTAACCCTAACCCTGACCCTAAGCCTAACCCTACCCCTAACCGTAACCCTAACCCTAACCCTAACCCTCGCCCTAACGCTAACCCTAACCCTAACCCTACCCCTAACCATAACCCTAACCCTAACCCTAACCCTAAACCTAACCTTAACGGTGACCCTAACCCTAACCCTAACCCTACTTATAACTCTAAATCTCACCCTAAACCTAACCATACCGCTAACCCTAACCCTAAACCTAACCCTAACCCTAACTATACCCCTACCGCTACCCCTAACGCGAACACAAACCATAACCCTAACCCTACCCCTAACCCTACACCACCACTAACCCTGAGCCTAACCCTAACCCTAAACCTAAACCTACCCCGAACCTTAACGGTGACCCTAAACCGGCGGGCTCGCCGGGCAGGTTGGGGTCTGGGGTCTGAGCTCTGGGGTCTGGGGTCTGGGGTCTGGGGTGTGTGGTCGGGGTCTGGGGTCTGGGGTCGGGCGGGCACTCCGGGCAGGTTGGGGTCTGGGGTCGGGGGTCTGGTTTTGGGGTCTGGGATCTGGGGTCTGGGGCCGGGGTCTGGGGTTTGTGGTCGGGAGTTTGGGGTCTGGTGTCGGGCGTCTGGGGTTGGAGGTCTGGGGTCTGGGTTTGGGGTTCTCAGGTCATGGGTCTGGGGTCGTGGGTCTGGGGTCTGGTGTCTGGTGTCGGGGGTCTGGTGTCGGGGGTCTGGTGTCTGGGGCTGGGGTCTGGGTCCTGGGCCTGGGGACTGAGGTCTGGGGTCGGGGGTCTGGTGTCTGTGTTGGGTCGGTGGTCTGGGGTCTCAGTCTGGGGTCTGGGGTCTGTGGACATGGTTCTGGGGTCTAGGTGAGGTCGGGGGTCTGGGATTTGTGGTCTGGATCTGGGGTCGGTGGTCTGGGGTCGGTGGTCTGGGTCTGGGGGTCTGGGTCTTGGGCCTGGGGTCTGGAGTCTTTGGTCTGGGGTCTGGGGTCTTTGGTCTGGGGTCTGGGGTCTGATGTCATGGGTTGACGTCTGGGGTCTGGGGTCGGGGATCTCGGGTAGGGGGTCGGGGGTCAGGGGTCTGGGTCCAGGGTCTGGGTCAGGGGACGGAGGTCGGGGGTCCGGGGTCTGGCGTCTGGTATCTGGGGTCTGGAGTTGGGGGTCTGGCGTCTGGGGTTGGGCAGGCTCTCCGGGCAGGTTGGGGTCTGGAGTCTGGGGTCTGCGGTCGGGGTCTGGGGTCTGTGGTGGGAGGTCTGGGGACTGGGGTCTGGGGTCAGGGGTCTGGGGCTGGGTGTGGTCTCCAAGCAGGTTGGGGTTTGGGGTCGGGGGTCTGGGGTCAGGTGTTTGGGGTCTGGAGTCGGGGGTCTGGGGCCAGGGTCTGGGTCTGGGGTCTGGGGCCGGTTTCTGGGGTCTGGTCCTGGGGTCTGTGGTCTGGGGTCAGGGGTCTGGGGTTGGGAGTTGGGGGTTCTGGGGTCGGGGGTCAGGGGTCTGGCCTGGGGTTGTGGTCTGGGGTCTGGGGTGTGGGGCCAGGGTCTGGGGTGGAGGTCAGGGGTCTGGTGTCTGGTTTTGGGGGTCAGGTGTCTGGGTCTGGGATCTGGGGTCTGGGGTCGGGGACCTGGGTCTGGGGTTGGGCAGGCTCTCCAGGCAGGTTGGGGTCTGGAGTCTGGGGTCTGTGGTCGGGGGTCGGGGTTATGGGGCCTGGGGCCGGGGCTTGGGGGTCAGGCTGGGGTCTGGGGTCTGGAGTCTATGTGGTCTGGGGTCTGGGGTCAGATGTCTGGGGTCTGGGGTTTGGGGTCTGGGTCTGGGTCTGGGGTCTGGGGTCTGGGTTCAGGGGTCGGGGATCTGGGGCCTGGGTTTGGCGTCCGGTGGTCTGGGGTCTGGAGTCGGGAGTCTGGGGTCGAGGTTCGGGGTCTGGGTCTATGGTCGGGGATCTGTGTCTTGGTTTGGGGTCTGTGGTCAGGGGTCTGGGTCTGGGGTCAGGGGCTGGGGTAGGGGGTCTCGGGTCCGGGTTCTGGGGTCGAGGGTCTGGGATCTGGGGGTCGGGGGTCTGGGGTCTGCGGTCGGAGGTCTGGGGTCGGGGGTCTGGGGGTGGGGGTTGGTGATCTGGGGCCGGGGTCTGGGGTCTGGGATCTGGGGTCTGGGGTCTGGGGTCTGGTGTCTGGGATCTGTGGTCGGGGGTCTGGGGTCAGGGCCTGGGGTCTGGGGTCTGGGGTCTGGGGTCCGGGGTCGGGTGTCTGGTTATGGGGTCGGGGGTCTGGGGCCGGGGTCTGGGGTCTGGGATCTGGGTTGGGTCTGGATCAGGGGTCTGGGGTCTGGGATCTGTGGTCGGAGGTCTGGAGCCAGGGGCTGGGGTCTTGCGTCTTGGGTCTGCGGTCTGGGGTCCGTGGTCTGGGTCTGAGGTCGGGGGTCTGGGGTCTGTGGTCAGGGGTCTTGTTATGGGGTCGGGGGTCTGGTTTTGGGGTCTGGGGTCTGGGGTCTGTGGCCGGGGTCTGTGGTTTGTGGTCGGGAGTTTGGGGTCTGGTGTTGGGCGTCTGGGGTTGGAGGTCTGGGGTCTGGGTTTGGGGTTCTGGGGTCGTGAGTCTGGGGTCTGGGGTCTGGTGTCGAGGGTCTGGTGTCGGGGGTCTGGGGTTGGGGGTCGGGGGTCTGGTGTCTGGGGCTGGGGATCTGGGGCCTGGGCCTGGGGACTGAGGTCTGGGTTCGGGGACCAGGTGTCTGGGTTGGGTCGGTGGTCTGGGGTCTCAGTCTGGGGTCTGGGGTTGGGGTTCTGGGGTCTAGGTGGGTTCGGGGGTCTGGGGTCTGGATCTGGGGCCAGAGCCTGGAGTCTGGGGTCGGTGGTCTGTGGTTTGGGGTCGGTAGTCTGTGGTCTGGGGTCTGTGTCTGGGGATCGGTGGTCTTGGGCCTGGGGTCTGGGCCGGGGTCTGGGGTCGGGGTCTCATGTCTGGAGTTGTGGGTCGGGGTCTGGGTTCTGGGGTACGGGGTCTGGGGTAGGGGGTTGGGGGTCTGGGGACTGGGCCGGTGCCTGGGGTCTGGGGTGTGGGGTCGGGGGTCTGGGTTCTGGGGATCGGCCTGGGGTCTAGGGTCGGGGGTGTGGGGTCTGGGATCTGGGGCCGGTATCTGGGGTCTGGGGTCTCGGGTCTGGGGTCTGGGTTTTGGGGCCTGGGTCTAGGGTCAGAGTCTGGGGTCTGGGATTGGGAGTCGGTGGTTTGGGGCCGGGGATTGGGGGTCTGGGGCCTGGGGTCGGGGGTCGGGGGGTCAGGCTGGGGTCAGGGGTCTGGGGTGTCTGGGGTCTGGGGTCTGTGGTCTGGGGTCGGTGGTCTGTGGTCTGGGGTCTGAGTCTGGGTCTGGGGTCTGGGGTTGGGGGTCTGGGTGGGGTCTGGGGTTGGGGGTGTGGGGTCTGGGGTTGGGGGTGTGGGGTCTGGGGTCGGGTGTCTGGGGTCTGGGGTCGGGGTGTGGGGACAGGGGTCTGGGGTCTGATGTCGGGGGTCTGGGGTCTGGCGTCGGTGGTCTGGGTTCTGGGGTCAGGGTCTGGGGTCGGGAGTTGGGGGTCTGTGGCTGGGGGTTGGGGGTCTGGGGCCTGGGGTCGCGGGTCGGGGGTCAGGCTGGGGTTGGGGGTCTGGTGTCTCTGGAGTCTGGGGTCTGGTGTTGGTGGTCTGGGGTCTGGGGTTTGGGGTCTGGGTCTGGGGTCTGGTGTTGGGGGTCTAGGTGTGGTTGGGTGTCTGGGTTCACAGGTCTGGGTTCGGGGGTCTTGGGTCTGAGGTCGGGGTCTGGGGTCTGGGGTTGGTGTCTGGGGGCTGGGGTCGGGAGTTGGGGGTCTGTGGCCGGGGGTCAGGGGTCGGGGGTCAAACTGGGGTCGGGGGTATGGGGACGGGGGTCTGGGATCCGAGGTTGGGGGTCTGTTGTCTGGGTAGGGGGTCAGTGGTTTGGGGTCTGGGGACTGGTGTCTGGGATCTGGGGTCTGGGGTCTGTATTCTGGGGTTGGTGGTCGGGGGTCAGGGGTCTGGGGTCTGGGTTCTGGGATCGGGGGTCGGGGGTCGGGGGTTGGGCGGGCTATCCGGGCAGGTGAAGTCTGCGGTTGGAGGTCTGGGGTCTGGGGTCTGGGGCTGGGGTCTGGGGTCTGGGATCTTGGGTCGGATCTGGATCGGGGTCTGGGGTCTGGGGTCTGGGGTCGGGGATCTGTGGTCAGGGGTCTGGGTGGGGACTGGGGTTTGGGGTCTGGGTCTGGGGTTTGGGTCTGGGGTTTGGGTTCGGGGGTCTGGGGTCTGGTTTCAGAGTCTGGGGTTGGGGGTCTGGCGTCTGGGGTCTTAGATCTGTGGGCTGAGGTCTGGGGTCTGGGGCTGGGGTCTTGGGTCTGGGATATTGGGTCGGGTGTGGCGTCTGGGGTCTGGATTCTGGGGTCAGTGGTCTGGGGACTGATGCTTGGGGTCTGGGTCTGGGGTCTGGTTTCAGAGTCTGGGGTCGGGGGTCTGGGTCTGTGGTCTGAGGTTTGGGGCCGGGGTCTGGGGTCTGGGGTCGGGTTCTGGGGTCGGGTTCTGGGGTCTGGTGTCGGGGGTCTGCGGTTGGAGGTCTGGGGTCGGGGGGCTGGGGTAGGGGTCTGGGGTCTGGGTTGGGGGGGTCTGCTGTTGGGGGTCTGCTGTCGGGGATCTGGGGTCTGTGGTCTGGTGTCAGGTGTCAGGTGTCCGGGGTCGAGGTCTGGGGTCTGGGGTCTGGGTCTCGGATTTGGGTCTGGGGTCTGGGTTTGGGGGTCTGGCGTCTGGGGTCTGGATTCTGGGGTCAGTGGTCGGGTGTGGGGTCTGGGTGGGGACTGGGGTTTTGGGTCTGGGTCTGGGGTTTGGGTCTGGGGTTTGGGGTTGGGGGTCTGGGGTCTGGTTTCGGAGTCTGGGGTCGGGGGTTTGGGTCTGGGGTCTGGGGTCTGGGTCCGGGGTCTGGGGTCTGGTGTCAGAGTTTGGGGTCTGGTGTCGGGGTTTGGGGTCTGGTGTCAGGGGTCTGGGGTTGGAGGTATTGGGTCGGAGGTCTGGGGTATGGAGTCTGGGGTCTGGGTTCGGGGGGCTGGGGTCAGGGGTCTAGGGTGGGTGTCTGGGGTCTGTGGTCTGTTGTTGGGGGTCTGGGGTCGATGTCTGGGGTCTGGTGTCTAGGGTCGGGGACTGGGGTCTGGGGTCGGTGGTCTGGGGTCTGGGTTCTTGGGTCCGGGGTCTGGGTATGGGGTTGTGGGTCGGTGGTAGGGTGTCTGGAGTCGGGGGTCTGTTGTTGGGTGTCTGGGGTCTGGGAGGGGTCTGGGTCTGGGGTCTGGGGTCTGGGTATGGGGTTGGGGGTCTGGGTCTGGGGCCTGGGGCTGGGAGTTTGGGGTCTGGTGTCGGGAGTCAGGGGTCGGAGGTCTGGGTCTGGTTTTGGGGGTCTGGGGTCTGGGGTCAGGGGTTGGGCATCTGTGGTCTGGGTCTGGGGTCTGGGGTCTGGTGTCGGGAGTCTGGTGTCTGGGGCTGGCGTCTGGGGCCTGGGCCTGAGGTCTGGGGTCGGGGACCTGGTGTCTGGGTTGTGTTGGTGGTCTGGGATCTCGGTCTGGGGTCTGGGGACTGGGGATGGGGTTCTGGGGTCTAGGTGGGGTCTGGGGTCTGGATCTGGGGTTGGGGCTCTGAGATCTGGGTCTGGGTCTGGGGCCAGGGGTCGGCGGTCTTGGGTCTGGGGCCAGTGCCTGGGGTCGGGGGTCAGGGGTCTGGGGTCTGTGGTCTGGTGGCAGGGGCCGGTGCCTGGGGTTGGCGGTCGGGGGTCTGCGGTCTGGCGTCGTGTGTTTGGGGTCTGGGTCTGGGGTCCGGGGTCAAGGGTCTGGGTATGGGTTCTGGGGCCTGGGGTCGTGGATCTGGGGTCTGGAGTGGTCTGGGTCTGGGGTCGGGGGTCTAGTTATGGGGTCGGGGGTCTGGTTTTGGGGTCTGGAGTTTATGGTTGGGAGTTTGGGGTCTGGTATTGGGCATCTCGCGTTGGAGGTCTGGGGTCTGGGTTTGGGGTTCTGGGGTCGTGGGTCTGGGGTCTGGTGTCGGGGGTCTGGGGTCTGGTTCGGGAGTCTGGTGTCTGGGGCTGGAGGCTGGGGCCTGGGCCTTTGGACTGAGGTCTGGGGTCGGGGGTCTGGTGTCTGGGTTGGGTCGGTGGTCTGGGGTCTCGGTCTGGGGTCTGGGGTCTGGTTCGGGAGTCTGGTGTCTGGGGCTGGGGGCTGGGGCCTGGGCTTGTGGACTGAGGTCTGGGGTCGGGGATCTGGTGTCTGGGTTGGGTCGGTGGTCTGGGGTCTCGGTCTGGGGTCTGGGGTCTCTGGACGGGGTTCTGGGGTCTAGGTGTGGTCGGGGGGCTGGGGTCTAGGGTCTGGATCTGGGGCCAGAGCCTGGGGTCTGCGGTCGGTGGTCTGTCGTCTGGGGTCTGGGTCTTGTGCCTGGGGTCAGGGGTCTTTGGTCTGGGGTCTGGGGTCTTTGGTCTGGGGTCTGAGGCCCGGGTCTGGGGTCTGGGGTCTGGATCTGGGGTCTGGGGTCTGGGGTCTGAGGTCATGGGTCGGGGTCTGGGGTATGGGGTCAGGGGTCTGGGGTCTGGAGTCTGGGGTCGGTGGCTTGGGGTAGGGGATCTCGGGTCTCGGTTCTGGGGTCGAGGGTCTGGGGTCAGGGGTCTGGAGCTGGGCCTGGGGTCTGGGGTCTGTGTCCTGAGGTCCGGGGTCGGGGGTCTGGGGTCTGGGTCTGGGATCGGGGGTTGGGGGTTGGAGGTCGGGCGCGCTCTCCTGGCAGGTTGGCGTCTGGGGTCTGGGGTCTTGGTTCGGGGATTGGGGTCTGGGGTCTGGTGTCGGGCGGGCTCTCTGGGCAGGTTGGGGTCTGGGGTCTGAGCTCTGAGGTATGGGGTCGGGGGTCGCGGGTCTGGGGTCTGGGGCCAGGGTTTGGGGTCTGGGATCTGGGTCGGGTCTGGATCAGGGGTCTGGGGGCTGGTGTCTGGGATCTGTGACGGGGGTCTGGGGCCAGGGCCTAGGGTCTTGGGTCTGGGGTCTGGGGTCTGGGGTCTGGGTCTGGGGTCTGTGGTCGGGGGTCTGGTTATGGGGTCGGGGGTCTGGTTTTGGGGTCTGGGGTCTGGGGCCATGGTCTGTTGTTTGTGGTCGGGAGTTTTGGGTCTGGTGTTGGGCGTCTGGTTTTGGGGTTCTCAGGTTGTGGGTCTGGGGTCTGGTGTCGGGGGTCTGGTGTCTGGGACTGGGGTCTGGGGCTTGGGCCTGGGGACTGAGTTCTGGGGTCGTGGGTCTGGTGTTTGGGTTGGGTCGGTGGTCTGGGGTCGGGGTCTGGGGTTGGGGTTCCAGGGTCTAGGTGGAGTCGGGGGTCTGGGGTCTGGGGTCTGGATCTGGGGCCAGAGCCTGGGGTCTGGGGACGGTGGTCTGGGGTCTGGGGTCGTTGGTCTGGGGTCTGGGTCTGGGGTCTGGATCTTGGGCCTGGGGTCTGCGGTCTTTGGTGTGGGGTCTGGGCCGGGGTCTGGGGTCGGGGTCTGGGGTCTGGAGTCGTGGGTCGGTGTCTGGGGTCTGGGGTAGGGGGTCGGGGGTCTGGGGTCTAGGGATCGGCCTGGGGTCTATGGTCAGGGGTCTGGGGTCTGGGGCCGGGGTCTGGGGTCTGGGATCTGGGTCGGGTCTGGATCAGGGGTCTGGGGTCTGTGGTCTGGGTCTGTGGACGGGGGTCTGGGGTCTGTGGTCTGGAGTCTGTGGTCAGGGGTCTGGTTATGGGGTCGGGGGTCTGGTTTAGGGGTCTGGGGTCTGGGGCCGGGGTCTGTGGTTTGTGGTCGGGAGTTTGGGGTCTGGTGTCGGGCGTCTGGGGTTGGAGGTCTAGGGTCTGCGTTTGGGGTTCTGGGGTCATGGGTCTGGGGTCTGGTGTCGGGGGTCTGGTGTCTGGGGTCTGGTGTCCCATTGGCTCTCCAGTTCTAGTGGCAGTACAGTGTGCTGCACAGTCAAGTCTTTGCTAGCCAGGCAGGTTGGCAGGCAGGCAGTGAAGCAGGAACCTCCTCGGGGGAAAAACCAGGCTGAGAGGGGAGGCCATGGCCAGGGCTCATCTTCCTCTGCCGGTATTGAGCCTCCAGAGCATCTGGAGGGGCTGTGAGGTTTCAGACAGTGGACAACCATTTCTCCCTACCAGGTGCTCACAATCTGGGCCTCCATGCTTCCTAGGGTAGAAGTAAGCGGTAGCACTCAGCCCCAGGATCTGGAGCCCTCCAGGGTCCCTCCACGCCCACCCCTGGGTGAGCAACCGATTCCTCCCCACCACCCCAGAATGGACAGCGGGTCCCCCCATGCCCAACCCAGAGCACGGACTCCAAGCCCTGTCCATGGCCACCAAAGCAGACCACCCCCAGAAACTGTCCTGGTTCACAGGCTGCTGCTCTGTTCGCCCTGCCTCTCCAGGTGGGAAGGGGAAGAGGAGGAGCTGAGAGGAGAGCAGCCAAAGGCAGTGGGAAGAACAGCCAGAGAAAAAGGCGGGCTGGAGCCGGAGTGGGGCTGAGGCTTGAGAAGGGCGGGGCTTGTGGGGGGCTGAGCACCGGGGGTGGGGCCTGGACAAGGAACGGAGGTCAGCGGTCTAGGGCGGGACTTGGAGGGAGAGCTCCAGGGTGGTGGAGCCAGGGCATGGAACAGGTGGTCTGGGGGCGGGGCTTGCAGGGTCAGAGGCTGAGAGGGGTGGGGTGGAGCAAGGATGTGAGCGGTCGGGGGCGGGGCAAGGACGCTGAACTGGTTCCGGTCGGTTCGTCCTGGGACCAGTCCGCCTGTGAAAGGCTCCAGTGTGAGAGAGAGAGAGCGGCATTTGTTCTGGGGCCTAGAGAGCTGGGCAGGACACTCTCGGCCTGTTGTGTGTTCACCTGTCCTGTAAGCTGCCGGCAGCGTTTCTTCTTGGGGAAGGGCCTGAAGGAGGCTATCTCTACCCAGACGCTGCATGTGTGAGAGGAAGTCCCTTAGGCCTAAGCCAGGACACTGGAGCCAGCTCCCTGTCAGAGGTGAGCTTTTTAGCCTAGGCAGAGCCAGGGCCTGGTGTGTGGTGGCTGTGAAAGTGTGTGGAGAAGTGGGGGGGGCAGCTTGGTTTTTCCTCTTCCTGAAGGGCCTTCAGCCATGTTAAGCCGAAGCCAGGCCTCCAGAGCCAGCTCCGTCAGTGGTGAGCTTTCAGTGTAGGCCCAGGGCCTGGTTGAGAGTGGACAGGTGTGGCAGCCCGCCCACCACTGCCTCCTCTTTTGTTTTATTTTCCTCCATCCAGGCCCGAGGACGGTGCCGCCATGGGAGGGAGGGGTCAGAGCAAATAGGGCTTGGGCAGCTGCCACTCCACTGTGAGGACTTGAGGGGTTGCAGGTGGGGCTTGTGTGTTCAGCCAGAGAGGGGTTGGGCGGAGCGAGGACGTGAGAGGTCAGGGCTGGGGCTTACAGGTTAAGAGGCTGAGAGGGGTGGGGCGAAGTGAGATCTTAAGGGGTCTGGGGCGCTGGACTGGTACTGGGCGTTTCTTCTTGGGGAAGGGCCTGAAAGAGCCTATCTATACTCAGAGGCTGCATGTGTGTGAGGAAGGCCAGGGCTCTTGAGGTAAAGTAGTGCTTCTTGCCAGGTCTATACAAGGCATGGGCAGGTGGTGGCTGTGAAGGTGTGTGAAGTGTGGCCTGCCACGCCCTGTGCGTCCTTTGTGCTCTTCCTGAAGAGCACATGTTAGGCCCAAGCCAGACCTCCAGAGGCAGCTCACAGTCAGCGGTGAGTTTTCAGTGTAGAAGGCCCAGGGCCTGGTGGAGAGTGGAGAGGCCTGGCAAGCCTCCTGCCGCTTTCCCTGGCCCGGGATCTGCCTCATGAGGAGCTTGGTGGGGTAGCAGATGGTGGGAGCAGAAAGTGTGGTCTATGTGCCTTTTTCTTTTTTTCCTTCTGTCAGCACTACCCCAGATCCTGCTCAGCAGAAGAGATGCCTCGCGATGCTGAGCATTTGTTCTTCAGAGACTCCTTTCACTGTAGGTGCTGTGATGAGAAAAGATGAAGATTCCAGAACCTTTGAATCAATCGTAAGTGTGGGATCTGGGTGTACACTCAAATGTAGGATGGGCTGTATGGATCCCAACACATGTTGCTCCCAGCCCACATCTTGCATGGCGCATGGGGGTTAGGGTGTGAGGGGATGTGTGGAAAGCATTGGTTTTTTTGCCAGGTGATGGTGGTCTGTATTCCTAGTTGCTAAGGTGTCCAAGATCTGAGGTTTGCAGTTCACACCTAGCCATGGAAGGAAAGTTCTTGAGGGTCTTTATATCCAATAATGGGTAAAAAAGCTAAAGTGGAGTTCAAGTGGTAGAACATTAGCCTTGAACAAACATTAGTCAGGAAGAACACCTAGGTCCTAAGTTCAAGCTCCAGGACCAGCACAGAAATATTTTTGTTTTTATTGTATAGGTCCAATAATCATTTTATTAGACACACAAAGGTAATTTAATTTCTGTTTGGTGAATTCCTGTGATATTGTGTTCCAGGGTCTCTCCCAAGCTGGGCAAGCACCTCAGCCTTTGATTTTCACAATTTCCAGGCTTTGCTCCATGTTATTTTCTCGTGACTATAGGCACTTTGAGAAGAAAATGCACAGCATCAGGGTAAAATGTGGAGAGACTGGAAGCTTAGGATTGTGAATACAGGTTTAGTAGGTATGGCCCAACACAGGATGGTCTGGATGGACTCTATTTGAACTTGTTCTGGTGAAGTCAGGCCTTGCCCAGGCCTCTGGCCTCTCTCCAAGTGTGATCAAGTTTCATCCATACTTTGATCATCCTGGGGCCTGGAGAAGTGGGTGAGGGCATGTGTGAGGAAGGGTAGTCTCTCTCCCTCCATGCTTTGTGAGTTGGTGCTTCTCAGGACAACTTTGATGACCCTAGGCCCCTACCCGGGTCTCTGAATCTTCATTGTGATTTCACATCTGCTTTTGGTCATGTCCTTCTCAGTGCCTGTGGGTTGGAGCTGAGGGAATGCGGGAAGTTTCATTTGTAATTACACAGGTCATAGACACATTTTGCTCAACGTATCAATGCATTTAAATTTCTTTTGGTGAATTTAAAATTTATTGTGTTTCATGGCCTCCTACCACCTAGGCAAGCACCTCAACCCTGAGCCTCACCCCTTTCTGTCTAGTAACTCAATCAGTTCCTTTAGACTGATGTTGTATGTCCGTTTTCGAGTAGGGGCTTCTGTGTGACTGTTTCTGTTTTGTCTTCCCCTGACAGTATACAGGATCCCACTGACCAGTGGAGCAGTTCTAGCATCTTCACCCTTCATTGTGTGTTGATTTCTTCTGACCATAAGTACTTCAGGGGCAAAACTTGCTGAGTATCAGGAAAAAATGTGGAGTCCAGACACTGGGAATTGTGTCTCAAGAATCTGATTTTGTGGTCTAATGTTGAAGTGGCCTGACGGACACCTCCTACCCCTAACCTGCTTTCATAGACTCATGCTAAATGTAGGTCTCTAACCTCCTGTCTTCAGTCTGTATCAGTTTTTATCTGTACTTCCAGTCATGTTCATGCCAAAGCCTGGTGAATGGAATGAAGATACCTGTGAGGAAGGGCAGTCTATGCTTTCCTGCTTGTTAAGTTGGTACTTGTCAGGACACCTTTTGCCACAGCAGGTTTATCCTAAGTCTGTATCCTCAGCTCTGAGTCTTCACTGAGCTTTTAGCAATGTCTGTATATGGCATGGGGGTTGGGAGTGAGGAGATGTGTTACAGATGTTCAGGTCTTCATTATATACATCTTACATACACTTTTATTAGGCATTCCAAGGTATTTACATTTGCATGGGTGAATTCCAGTGGTAGTATGTTCACAGGCTAGGTCAGCAACTCCACACTAAGCCCTCTATGTTACGCCTCAGAAGTGGGGTTTTGTCAAGTTTCTAATAAGAATCTTTGGAGGGAAGCAGAAGGCATATCCTAGCACTTTTCCTTCTCTGTCAGACCTTCCAGGTCTTGTTTATCCTTCACCAGGCTCCTGGATGCCTAGCCTTTGTGGTGAGTTGCCTTCCTCTACTTGTGTGCACTCTGAGGAGAAAATGTACCCAGTGTCAGAAGACCAACTGGAGAGGGGCCAGGAGCCTGGCCTAATGGTAGAGTGCTTGCCTAGTATACACAAAGCTCTGGGTTCAATTCTTTGGTACCACACACAGAAAAAAGCCAGTCTTTGGTACCACAGACAGAAAAGGCCGGAAGTGGTGCTGTGACTCAGCATGAATTTTGTGGTCATGGTTCAGAATCAGGTTTGAGCAAGTACTGGGTTTTCTGTTATCCTTACATAGCAGGTTAATAAGTAAGGGTTAGTGTTAAGTGTTACAGAAAGATAGGGAATTATGTTTAGTGAATGGGTTAATGTTATGGATCTGGTAGTCATTGTGGAAAAGATTAGCATTTGCATTATGGAACAGGTCAGGTTTAAGGTTGGGGCAGAGTGTAGGGAATATGGTAGACAAAATGTGAGGTTGGGGATGTAGTGGAGGAAAATGTTCTCATAATGGTTCAGGAAAGGTTGAAGGTCAGGGAGCTTGTGAGGAAGAAATTATGGGATGGGTTAGGGTTTGGATATGTTATGGAACGGTCTTCAAAGTGTGTTAGGGGACAGGTGAGGAGCAGAGAACTTGTTAGGAAAGGGGTTATGTAGGTTCTGGGAGTGGGTTAGGATTGGACAAAGTGTTAGTTAGGCAGTTACATATGGATTGGGGCTAGAAGATGGTCTCGGGTGAGGCATAAGATTGGTGGGGCATTACAGTAATTTGTTAGGGTATGAGTGTGGGTTAGGGCACCTGTGAAGATGTGAGTATGGCAGAGTTAGAGTGTATAGCGGGGTACATGGTAGGGAGCATGTGAAGATAATGTTTGGTTTAAGGTGCCTGTTAGGGTTAGGGTTTAGTTTACATGTTAGGGCATGCGTTGAGGGTAGGTTTGGGGTACATGCTAGGGTGCATGGAAGGGCACCTATGTGATTTAGAGTGTGTGTTCGGGTACTTGATTCTGTATGTATTTCATGTTTAGGGTATATGTTAGGGTACAGGTTACAGTTATGGTACATGTTAGGGAACGTTAGGATGACGGTTCCTGTTAGGGATAGGACACATATTAGAGTATATGTTAGTGTACACTTGGGGTACACGTTAGGGTGCCTGTAAGGGTGGTTTTGAGTACTGCTTGGATACTTGTACTGGTTAGGCAGGGTGGTACATGTTAATGATTAATGTACATTTTAATGTTACGGTACATTGTGTGGTACATGATAAGGTGTGGGTTATGGTACATGTCAAGGTGTGAGTATGGCAAGAGTTAAGATGTATGATGGAGTATATGTTAGGGAACATGTTAGGATTCATATTAGGGTTAAGGCAAGTTCTAGGGTATGTGTTACATTATGCCTTTGGGGGTACATGTTAGGTGCATATGTAGTTTAGAGTATGTATTGGTGGTTAGGGTACATATCAGGATAGGCATTAAATTTAGGGTACATGTCAAGGATATATGTTCGTGTATTGGTTACATTTAGTCCGTGTTGTTAGGGTATTGGTTAGTGTTGTGGTTTTGGTTAATATTAGGTCATGCTTGGGTATATGTTGGGTTACATTTGGGTACATGTAGGGTGCTTGTGAGGGTACCTAGTCTTAGAGTTCATGGTAAAAATCTAGGATGTGGTTAAGGTATGCTTCAGGTTTAGGACATATATTAGTGTATTTGTTGGGGTAAGTGTTAGAGCACATGATAGGGTACATTGGAGTACATGTTAGGATGCATTTAAGGGTACCTGTATGCGTTAGGGTTCTTACTACTGTATGTGTTACTGGTTAGGGTACATATTGGATACGTGTTGAGGTCAGGGTATGTGTAAGGATATTAGGGGTTGGATTAGGGTTAGGATATCAGGGTTTGTGTTGAGGTATGAGTTAGGGTGCATGTAAGAGTAATTATGGCTTACACTATACATTTGGGTCCTCATGACCATATCTGTCAGTGTTTATAGAGTATGGGTTAGGATATGTGTTAGAATCTGTGTCAGGGTATGTGATGGGGTCCATGTTAGGGTATGTGTTAGAGTTCAGGTCATTGATAAGGGATCTTTGATAGTTAAGGTCTTTGTTAGGGTTAGGGCACATGTTAGGCTATGTGTTATAGTACATTGGGATACCTGTTAGGATTCATGTAAGGGAACTTGTGTGAATAGAATACTCATAAGGCTATGTTAGAGTGTGTGTTAGTGCATGTTAGAAATAAGTAACATGTTAGGGTATGCTGGAAGTACATGTTAGGATGTATGTATGGGTACTTGTATTTATTGGGATACATGTTAGGATACTTGTTAGAATACCTAGTTGTGGTTAGGGTTCAAGTTAGGGTATGTATATTCGTGTCAGATAATATTTAAGGTCAGAGTGTGTTAGGGTACATTCAGGAGGCATGTAAGGGTTACCTGTATGGTTTATAGTTACCTGTATGGTTTACTATATGGTTTAGCGTCTAGAGCAGCTTTAGCATGTTATAGTGAAAATACTACTGGGAAACCTGCTGCGGTAAAAATACATATTAAAGCAAGAATACCTATTAGGGAATACCTTAGGTTAGTTCGGAATACATGTTACAGTGCACTTAAGAGTACGTGTATGGATTTGAGTTTGTGTTAGGAAACCTTAGGGCACATTTGAGACACATGTTAGGGTACCTGTTATGGTACATACAGGAATTGCAGTACATGTTAGAGTATTTGTTATGGTACATGTTAAGTTTTACAGTGTGTGTTTTGTTAGGGTGATAGTTCTGGTTTGGGTTAAGCAACGTGTTAGGATGTGCATCGGTAGAAGTTTAGGATACTTCTTAGGGTATATGTTGTTGTAGTCTACCTTCAGGGCACATGTTAGACTGTGTTAGGATACAATAGATTTGGATGTATTGGTGTATGTAAGGGTTCCTAAGTCTAACCCTAAACCTAAACATAACCCTAACCCTAACCCTAACCCTTACAGTTTCCCTAACCCTAATCCTAACGCTAACCCTAACCCTAACTCTAACCCTAACCCTAACCCTAAACGTAACTCTAACCCTAACCCTAACGCTAACCCTAACCCTAATGCTTACCGTTTCCCTAACCCTAACCCTAACTCTAAACCTAAACCTTACCCTAACCCTAACCCTAACCCTAAACCTACCCTAATCCTAACCCTAACCCTAACGCTAACCCTAACCCTAACCCTTACAGTTTCCCTAACCCTAACCCTAAACCTAAACCTAACCCTAACCCTAACCCTAACGCTAACCATAAACTTAACCCTAACCCTAACCCTAACCCTTACCGTTTCCCTAACCCTAACCCTAACCCTAACCTAACCCTAACCATTACCGTTTCCCTAATCATAACCCTAAACCTAACCCTAACCCTAACCCTCACCCTTACCCTTACCCTAACCCTAACCCTATCCCTAACCCTTACCGTTTCCCTAAACTTAACCCAAACCCTAACCCTTACCGTTTCCCTAACCCTAACCCTAACCCTAACCCTAAACCTAACCCTTATGCTAATCCTAACCCTAACCCTAATGGTAAACCTAACACTAACCCTGACCCTAACCCTAACTCTAACCCTAACGCTAACCCTAACACTAACCCTAACCCTAACCCTAACCCTAACGCTAACCCTAACCCTAACACAAACCCTAACGCTAACGCTAACCCTAACTCTAACCCTAACCCTAACACTAACCCTAAACCTCACCCTTAAAATTACCCTAACCCTAACCCTAAACCTAACCCTAATCCTAACACTAAAACTAGCACTAACCTTAACACTAACCCTAACCCTTACCGTTTCCCTAACCCTAACCCTAACCCTAACCCTTACCGTTTCCCTAACCCTAATCCTAACCCTAGCCCTAACCATAACTCTAACCCTTAACGTTTCCCTATCCCTAACCCTAAACGTAACCCTAACCCTAAGCCTAACGCTAACCCTAACCCTAATGCTTACCGTTTCCCTAACCTTAACCCTAACAGTAAACCTAACCCTAACCCTAACCCTAACCCTCACACTTCCCCTTACCCTAAACCTAACCCTAAGTCTAACCCTAAACCTAACCATAACCCTAACCCTAACTCTAACACTTACCGTTTCCCTAACCCGAACCCTAACCCTAACCCTAACCCTAACCTTACCGATTCCCTAACCCTAATCCTAACCCTAACCCTAACCCAAACTCTAACCCTTACCGTTTCCCTAACCTAACCCTAACCCTAACACTAACCTAACCCTAACCCTAACCCTAAACGTAACGCTAACCCTAACCCTAACGCTAACCCTAACCCTAATGCTTACCGTTTCCCTAACCCTCACCCTAACCCTAAACCTTACCCTAACCCTAAAACTAACCCTAACCCTAACCCTAACCCTAACACTAAACGTAACCCTAACCCTAACCGTAACACTTATCATTTCCCTAAGCCTATCCCTAACCCTAAATCTAACCCTAACCCTAACGCTAACCCTAACCATAACCCTAACACAAACCCTAACCTTAACCCTAACCCTAACCCCTACCCTAACCCTAACCCTAACCGTTTCCCTAACCCTAATCCTAAACCTAAACCTAACCCTAACAATAACCCTTACCGTTTCCCTACCCCTACCCCTACCCCTAACCCTAACTCTAACCCTAACCCTTACCGTTTCCCTAACCCTAACCCTAACCCTAACACTAAACCTAACCCTAACCCTAACCCTAACCCTAACCCTCACCCTTACCCTAACCCCAACCCTAACCCTAACCCTAAACCTAAACCTAACCCTAGCCCTAACCCTAACCCTACCCCTAACCCTAACCCTAGGCAAAATACAATATCCATTACCCAGGATGAAATCTTTCAAGAAGTAAAGGCAGACGCCTTGAAGCTGCTTAGGGGACAATGAACGACCACGTTAACCGTACAACTCCTAGCAGATAGAGCATTGTCGGTGGCAGTAGGGTCCCCATTGTACTTGCTCAGAGACCAGGCAGATGTAAACCAGGTACACTGAAGCAGATACACTGAAGGTGCAGGAGGTGGAAATATAATACCCCACTTCGACAAAAACGATCTTAACAGATCGAACAATCCCTTAGGAAGCTCAACGGCAAAATAAAAGCAGGTACACTGAAGTTGAACAAGAAAGGATGAAATATCCCGATTAGACAAGAAGTTCCTCGGCATGAAAGAGCAAACCCTAACCCTAACCCTAACCATAACCTTATCGCTAACCCTAACCTAAACCCTAACCCTAACCCTAAACCTAACCCTAACCCTAACCCTTACCGTTTCCCTAACCCTAACCCTAACCCTAAACCTAACCCTAACCCTAACGCTAATCCTCACCATAACCCTAACCCCAACACTAACCCTAACCCTCACCCTTACCGTTTCCCTAAACCTAACCCTAAACCTTACCGTTTCCCTAACCCTAACCCTAACCCTAACCCTAACCCTAACCATTACTGTTTCCCTAACCCTAACCCTAACCCTAATCCTAAACCTATCCCTAACCCTAACCCTAACGCTAACCCTAACCCTAACTCTAACCCTAACGCTAACTCTAACCCTAACACTAACCATAACCCTCACCCTTACCCTTACCTTAACCCTAACCTTAAACCTAAACCTAACACTAACCCTAACCCTAACTCTAACCGTAACCTTAACCCTAACCCTAAACCTAACCCTTACCCTAACCCTAACCCTAGCCCTAACCCTAACCCTAGGCTAACCCTAACCCTAACCCTATCCCTAACTCTAATGCTAACCCTAACCCTAACACTTACACTTACCCTAATCCTAACCCTAAACCTAACCCTAACCCTAATCCTAACACTAATCCTTACCGTTTCCCTAACCCTAAGCCTAACCCTAACCAAAACCCTTACCTTTTCCCTAACACTAACCCTAACCCTAACCCTAACCCTAACACTAACCCTAACCATAAAACAAACCCTAACCCTAACCCTAACCCTAAACCTCACCCTTACCCTTACCCTAACCCTAAACCTAAACCTAACCCTAACTCTAACCCTAATACTAACCCTAACCCTAACCCTAACCCTTATCATTTCCCTAACCCTAACCCTAACCCTAACCCTTACTGTTTCCCTAACCCTAAACGTAACCTTAACCCTAAACCTAACTCTAACCCTTACCGTTTCCCTAACCCTAACCCTAACCCTGAACGTAACCCTAACTGTAATCCTAACACCAACACTAACCCTAATGCTTACCGTTTCCCTAACCCGAACCCTAACCCTAAACCTAATCCTAACCCTAACCCTAACCCTCACGCTTACCCTTACCCTAAACCTAACCCTAATCCTAACCCTAACCCTAACCCTTACCATTTCCATAACCCTAAACCTAACCCTAACGCTAATCCTAACACTAAACCTTACCGTTTCCCTAACCCTAATCCTAACACTAACCCTAACCCTAACACTCACACTTACCCTTACCCTAAATCTAACCCGAACCCTAACCCTAACCCTAACCCTTAACGTTTCCCTAACCCTAACCCTAAACCTAACGCTAACCCTTACGGTTTCCCTAACCCTAACCCTAACCCTAACTCTAACCCTAAACCTAACCCTAACCCTAACCCTAAAAATAACCCTCACACTAACCCTAACCCTAACCCTAAACCTAACCCTAACCATAACCCTAACCCTAACCCTTACCGTTTCCCTAACCCTAACCCTAACCCCTACCGTTTCCCTAACCCTAACCCTAACCCTAACCCTAAACGTAACCCTAACCCTAACCCTAACGCTAACCCTAAACCTAATGCTTACCGTTTCACTAACCCTAACCCTAACCCTAAACCTAACCCTAACCCTAACCCTCACACTTACCCTTACCATAAACCTCACACTAAGTCTAACCCTAAACCTAAACATAACCCTAACCCTAACCCTAACCCTTACCATTTCCCTAACCCTAACCCTAACCCTAACCCTTACCGTTTCCCTAACCCTAATCCTAACCCTAAACCTAACCCTAACTCTGACCCTAACCCTAACCCTAAATGTAACTCTAACCCTAACCCTAACGCTAACCAAACCCTAATGCTTACCGTTTCCCTAACCCTAACCCTAACTCTAAACCTAAACCGTACCCTAACCCTAACCCTAACCCTAAACCTACCCTAATCCTAACCCTAACCCTAACGCTAACCCTAACCCTAACCCTTACCGTTTCCCTAACCCTAACCCTAACCCTAAACCTAACCCTAACCCTAACCCTAACCCTAACGCTAACCCTAACCTTAACCCTAACCCTAACCCTAACCCTTACCGTTTCCCTAACCCTAACCCTAACCTAACCCTAACCATTACCGTTTCCCTAACCCTAACCCTAACCCTAAACCTAACCCTAACCCTCACCCTTACCCTTACCCTAACCCTAACCCTATCCCTAACCCTTACCGTTTCCCAAAACTTAGCCCAAACCCTAACCCTTACCGTTTCCCTAACCCTAACCCTAACCCTAAACCTAACTTTTATGCTAACCCTAACCCTAACCCTAACGGTAAACCTAACACTAACCCTGACCCTAACCCTAACCCTAACCCTAACGCTAACCCTAACCCTTACCGTTTCCCTAACCCTAATCCAAACCCTAGCCCTAACCATAAGTCTAACCCTTAACGATTCCCTATCCCTAACCCTAAACGTAACCCTAACCCTAAGCCTAATGCTAACCCTAACCCTAATGCTTACGGTTTCCCTAACCTTAACCCTAACAGTAAACCTAACCCTAACCCTAACCCTAACCCTCACACTTACCCTTACCCTAAACCTAACCCTAAGTCTAACCCTAAACCTAACTATAACCCTAACCCTAACTCTAACCCTTACCGTTTCCCTAACCCGAACCCTAACCCTAACCCTAACCCTAACCCTAACCCTAACCTTACCGTTTCCCTAACCCTAATCCTAACCCTAACCCTAACCCAAACTCTAACCCTTACCGTTTCCCTAACCTAAACCTAACCCTAACCCTAAACGTAACCCTAACCCTAACCCTAACGCTAACCCTAACCCTAATGCTTACCGTTTCCCTAACCCTAACCCTAACCCTAACCCTTACCCTAACCCTAAACCTAACCCTAACACTAACCCTAACACTAACACTAACACTAAACCTAACCCTAACCCTAACCGTAACACTTATCATTTCCCTAACCCTATCCCTAACCCTAAATCTAACCCTAACACTAACCCTAACCCTAACGCTAACCCTAACCATAACCCTAACACAAACCTTAACCTTAACCCTAACCCTAACCCCTACTGTTTCCCTAACCATAACCCTAACCCTAACCCTAACCATTACCGTTTCCCTAACCCTAACCCTAACCCTCACCCTTACCCTTACCCTAACCCTAAACCTATCCCTAACCCTTACCGTTTCCCTAAACTTAACCCAAACCCTAACCCTTACCGTTTCCCTAACCCTAACCCTAACCCTAACACTAAACCTAACCCTAACCCTAACCCTAAACCTAACCCTAACCCTAACCCTAACCGTAAACCTAACACTAACCCTAAACCTAACCCTAAACTAACCCTAACCCTAACCCTAACCCTAACGCTAACCCTAAACCTAACCCTAACACTAACCCTAACCCTAACCCTCACCCTTACCCTAACCCCAACCCTAACCCTAACCCTAAACCTAAACCTAACCCTAGCCCTAACCCTAACCCTAACCCTAACCCTAGGCAAAATACAATATCCATTACCCAGGATGAAATCTTTCAAGAAGTAAAAGCAGACACCTTAAAGCTGCTTAGGGGACAATGAACGACCACGTTAACCGTACAACTCCTAGCAGATAGAGCATTGTCGGTGGCAGTAGGGTCCCCATTGTACTTGCTCAGAGACCAGGCAGATGTAAACCAGGTACACTGAAGCAGATACACTGAAGGTGCAGGAGGTGGAAATATAATACCCCACTTCGACGAAAACGATCTTAACAGATCAAACAATTCCTTAGGAAGCTCAACGGCAAAATAAAAGCAGGTACACTGAAGTTGAACAAGAAAGGATGAAATATCCCGATTAGACAAGAAGTTCCTCGGCATGAAAGAGCAAACCCTAACCCTAACCCTAACCCTAACCATAACCCTATCGCTAACCCTAACCTTAACCCTAACCCTAACCCTAAAAC
>JANJXV010000025.1:27056109-27063609 GCA_024803745.1 Megascapheus bottae
TACCCTTACCCTAACCCTAACCCTAACCTAACCCTAACCCTAACCCTAACCCTTACCGTTTCCCTAACCCTATCCGTAACGCTAACCCTAACCCTTACCGTTTCCCTAACCCTAACCCTACCCCTAATCCTCACAATGACCCTTTCCCTAGCCCTAACCCTAACCCTAACTATAACCGTTACCGTTTCACAAACCCTAACCCTAAACCTACCCTAAACATAACCCTAACCCTAACTCTAACGCTAACCCTAAGCCTAATGCTTACCGTTTCCCTAACCCTAACCCTAACCCTAAACCTAACCCTTACCCTAACCCTAACCCTAACCCTAACCCTAACCCTAACCTTAACGCTAACCCTAACCCTAACCCTTACCGTTTCCCTAACCCTAACCCAAACCCTAACCCTAACGCTAAGCCTAACCATAATCCTAACCCCAACCCTAACCCTAACCCTCACCCTTACCGTTTCCCTAACCTTAACCCTAACCCTAACCCTTACCGTTTCCCTAACAATAACCCTAACCCTAACCCTAAACCTAACCCTAACCCAAAGCCTAACGCTAACCCTAAGCCTAAAGCTAACCCTAACCCTAACCCTAACGCTAACCCTACCCTAACCCTAACCCTAACACTAACCCTAACCCTAACCCTCACCCTTACCCTTACCCTAACCCTCACCCCAACCCTAACCGTTTTCCAACCGTAACCCTAACCCTAACACTAAACCTAACGCTAACCCTAACCCTAACCCTAACCTAACCCTACCCTAACCATAACCCTAACACTAACCCTAACCCTAACCCTCACCCTTCCCCTTACCCTAACCCTAACCCTAACCCTAACCGTTTTCCAACCGTAACCCTAACCCTAACACTAAACCTAACCCTAACATAAACCTAACCCTAACCCTAAACCTATGCCTAACACTTACCATTACCCGAACCCTAACCCTAAACCAAACCCTAACCCTAACCCTAAACCTAACACTTACCGTTTCCCTAACCCTAAGCCTAACCCTAATCCTAACCCTAACACTTACAGTTTCCCTAACCCTAACCCTAACACTAACACTAACCCTAACGCTAACCCTAACCCTAACCCTAAACGTAAAACTAACCCTAACCCTAACCCCAACCCTAACCCAAACCCTAACCCTAATCCTAACCCTAACTCTAACCCTAACACTAAACCTAACCCTAACCCTAACCCTAACACTTATCGTTTCCCTAACCCTAACCCTAACCCTAACCCTTACCGTTTCCCTAACCCTAATCCTAACCCTAACCCTAACCCTAACTCTAACCCTTACCGTTTCCCTGACCCTAACCCTAACCCTAAACGTAACCCTAACCCTAACCATAACCATAACGCTAACCCTAACCCTAATGCTTACCGTTTCCCTAACCCGAACCCTAACCCTAAACCTAACCCTAACCCTAACCCTAACCCTCACGCTTACCCTTACCCTAAACCCAACCCTAACCCTAACCCTAACCCTAAACCTAACCCTAAACCTAACCCTTACCGTTTCCCTAACCTTAATGCTAACCCTAAACCTAACCCTAACCATCACACTTACCCTTACCCTAAACCTAACCATAACCCAAACCCTAAACCTAACCCTAACCCTAAACCTTAACGTTTCCCTAACCCTAACCCTAACCCTAACGCTAACCCTTACCGCTTCCCTAACCCTAACCCTAAACCTAACGCTAACCCTAACCCTAACACGAAACCTAACCCTAACCCTAACCCTAAACCTAACCATAACCCTAACCCTAACCCTAACCGTAATCCTTACCGTTTCCCTAATGCTAACCCTAAACCTAACCCTAAACCTAACTCTAACCCTAACTCTAACCCTAAACCTAACCCTAATTCTAACCCTAACACTAACCCTTACCGTTTCCCTAAACTTAACCCTAACCCTAACCCTTACCATTTCCCTAACACTAACCCTACCCCAACGCTAACCCTAACCCTAACTCTAACCCTAACCCTAACCCTAAAACTAAACCTAACCCTAACCCTAACCCTAACCCTAACCCTCACCGTTTCCCTAACCGTAAACAAAACCCTAACCCTAACCCTAACCCTAACCCTAACACTAACCCTAACACTAAACCTAACCCTAACCCTAAACCTCACCCTTACCCTTATCCTAACCCTAACACTAAACCTAACCCTAACCCTAACACTAACCCTAACCCTAACCCTAAACCTAACCCTAATACTTACCATTTCCCTAACCCTAACCCTAACCCTAAAACTAAACCTAACCCTAACCCTAACCCTAACCCTAACCCTAACCCTTACCGTTTCCCTAACCCTAAACAAAACCCTAACCCTAACCCTAACCCTAACCCTAACACTAACCCTAACACTAAACCTAACCCTAACCCTAACCCTCACCCTTACCCTTATCCTAACCCTAACACTAAACCTAACCCTAACCCTAACCCTAACACTAACCCTAACCCTAAACCTAACCCTAACACTTACCATTTCCCTAACCCTAACCCTAACCCTAACTCTAACCCTTACCGTTTCCCTAACCCTAAACCTAACCCTAACCCTAACCCTCACCCTTACCCTTACCCTAACCCTAACCCTAACCCTAAACCTAAGCCTAACCCTAACCCTAACCCTAACCCTAACCCTAACCCTAACCCTTACATATCCCTAACCCTAACCCTAACACTAACCCTAACCCTAACGCTAACCCTAACCCTAAACCTTACCGTTTCCCTAACCCAACCCCTAACCCTAATGCTAACCCCAACCCTAACCCTAACCCTAACGCTAACCGTAACCCTAACCCTTCCCTAACCCTAACCCTAATGTTAACCCTAACCCTAACCCTAACCCTTCCCTAACCCTAACCCTAACCTTAACCCTAAAGCTAACCCTTACCCTTGCCGTAACCCTTACCATTGCCCTAACCCTAACCCTAGCCCTAACCCTAACCCTAGCCCTAACCCTAACCCTAACCCCAACCCTAATGCTAACCCTAACCCTAACACTTAACCTTACCCTAACCGTAAACCTAACCCTAACCCTAACCCTAACCCTAACCCTAACCCTATACCTTACCCTTTCCCTAACCCTAACCCTAACCCTAACCCTAAACCAAACTCTAACCCTAACGCTAACCCTAACCCTAACCCTAACCCTAACACTAACCCTAACCCTAACCCTCACCCTTACCCTTACCGTAACCCGAACCCTAAACCTAACCCTAAACCTAACCCTATCCCTAACGCTAACCCTAACCCTTACCGTTTCCCTAACCCTAATCCTAAACCTAACCCTAACCCTAACTCTAACCCTTACCGTTTCCCTAACCCTAACCCTAACACTAACCCTAACCCTAACCCTCACCCTTACCCTTACCCTAACCCGAACCCTAAACCTAACCCTAACCCTAACCCTATCCCTAATGCTAACCCTAACCCTTACCGTTTCCCTAACCCTAATCCTAACCCTAACCCTAGCCCTAACTCTAACCCTTACCGTTTCCCTAACCCTAACCCTAACCCTAACCTTAACACTAACCCTAACCCTAACCCTAACCCTAAACCTAACCCTACCCCTATTACTAAACCTAACCCTTACCCTTACCCTAACCCTAACCCTATCCCTAAGCCTAACCCTAACCGTAACGCTAACCCTAACCCTAACCCTAACCCTAACCCTAATGCCAACCCTAACCCTAACCCTTGCCATTTCCCTAACACTAACCCTAACCCTAAACCTAACCCTAACTCTAAGCCTAACCCTAACCGAAAGGCTAACCCTAAACCTAACTATAACCCTGACCCTCACCCTTACCCTTACCCTAACAATAACCCTAACCCTAACCCTAACCCTAACCCTAAACCTTACCGTTTCCCTAACCCTAACCCTAACCCTAACGCTAACCCTAACGCTAACCCTAACCCTAACCCTTACCGTTTCCCTAACACTAACCCTAACCCTAAACCTAACCATAACCCTAACCCTAACCCAAAACCTAACCCTAACCCTAACCCTAACTCTTAACATTTCCCTAACCCTAACCCTAACTCTAACCCTTACAGTTTCCCTAAACCTAATCCTAATCCTAACCCTAACCCTAACTCTAACCCTTACCGTTTCCCTAACCCTAACCCTAACCCTAACCCAACCCCTAACCCTAAACCTAACCCAAACCCTAACCCTAAACCTAACCCTAACCCTAACCCTAACCCTTACCATTTCCCTAACCCTAACCCTAACCCTAACCCTAACCCTTACCGTTTCCCTAACCCTAATCCTAACCCTAACTCTAACCCTAACCCTTACCGTTTCCCTAACTCTAACGCTAACCCTAACGCTAACCCTAACCCTAACCATTACCGTTTCCCTAACACTAACCCTAACCCTAAACCTAACCATAACCCTAACCCTAAACGTAACCCTAACGCTAACCCTAACGCTAACCCTAACCATAACCCTTACCGTTTCCCTAACCCTAGCCCTAACCCTAACCCTAAACCTAACCCTAACCCTAACCCTAACCATCACACTTACCCTTACCCTAAACCTAACCCTAACTCAAACCCTAAACCTAACCATAATCCTAATCCTAACACTAACCCTTACCGTTTCCCTAACCCTAACCTTAACCTTAACGCTAACCCTTACCTTTTCCATAACCCTAACCCTAACCCTAACCCTAACCCTAACTCTAACCCTAACTCTTAACATTTCCCTAACCCTAACCCTAACTCTAACCCTAACCCTTACCATTGCCCTAACCCTGACCTTAGCCCTAACCCTAACCCTAGCACTAACCCTAACCCTAACCCCAACCCTAATGCTAACCCTAACCCTAACACTTAACCTTACCCTAACCGTAAACCTAACCCTAACCCTAACCCTAACCCTAACCCTAACCCTAAACCAAACACTAACCCTAACCCTAACGCTAACCCTAACCCTAACCCTAACCCTAACCCTTACCATTGCCCTAACCCTAACCCTAGCACTAACCCTAACACTAGCCCTAACCCCAACCCTACCCCTAACCCTACCCTAAACCTAACACTAACCCTACCCCTAACCCTAACCCTAACCCTAACCCTTACCGTTTCCCTAACACTAACCCTAACCCTAAACCTAACCATAACCCTAACCCTAACCCAAAACCTAACCCTAACCCTAACCCTAACTCTTAACATTTCCCTAACCCTAACCCTAACTCTAACCCTTACAGTTTCCCTAAACCTAATCCTAATCCTAACCCTAACCCTAACTCTAACCCTTACCGTTTCCCTAACCCTAACCCTAACCCTAACCCAACCCCTAACCCTAAACCTAACCCAAACCCTAACCCTAAACCTAACCCTAACCCTAACCCTTACCATTTCCCTAACCCTAACCCTAACCCTTACCGTTTCCCTAACCCTAATCCTAACCCTAACTCTAACCCTAACCCTTACCGTTTCCCTAACTCTAACGCTAACCCTAACGCTAACCCTAACGCTAACCCTAACCCTAACCATTACCGTTTCCCTAACACTAACCCTAACCCTAAACCTAACCATAACCCTAACCCTAAACGTAACCCTAACGCTAACCCTAACGCTAACCCTAACCATAACCCTTACCGTTTCCCTAACCCTAGCCCTAACCCTAACCCTAAACCTAACCCTAACCCTAACCCTAACCATCACACTTACCCTTACCCTAAACCTAACCCTAACTCAAACCCTAAACCTAACCATAATCCTAATCCTAACACTAACCCTTACCGTTTCCCTAACCCTAACCTTAACCTTAACGCTAACCCTTACCTTTTCCATAACCCTAACCCTAACCCTAACCCTAACCCTAACCCTAACTCTAACCCTAACTCTTAACATTTCCCTAACCCTAACCCTAACTCTAACCCTAACCCTTACCATTGCCCTAACCCTGACCTTAGACCTAACCCTAACCCTAGCACTAACCCTAACCCTAACCCCAACCCTAATGCTAACCCTAACCCTAACACTTAACCTTACCCTAACCGTAAACCTAACCCTAACCCTAACCCTAACCCTAACCCTAACCCTTACCATTGCCCTAACCCTAACCCTAGCACTAACCCTAACACTAGCCCTAACCCCAACCCTAACCCTAACCCTCACCCTAAACTTTACCGTTTCCCTAACCATAACCCTAACCCTAACCTTAACGCTAACCCTAACCCTAAACCTAAACCTAAACCTACCCCTATCCCTAACCCTAACCCTAACCGTAACGCTAACCCTAACCCTAACCCTAACGCTAACCCTAACCCTAAACCTTACCGTTTCCCTAACACTAACCCTAACCCTAAACCTAACCCTAACTCTAACCCTCACCCTAACCGCAACGCTAACCCAAACCCTAACTCTAACCCTGACCCTCACCCTTACCCTCCCCCTAACCCTAACCCTAACCCTAACCCTAAACGTAACCCTAAACCTAACCCTAACCCTAACCCTCAACGTTTCCCTAACTCTAAACCTAACCCTAACCCTAACCCAAACCCTAACCCTACCCCTAACCCAAACCCTAACCCTAACCCTAACCCAAACCCTAACCCTACACCTAACCCAAACCCTAACCCTAACCCTAACCCTAACCCAAACCCTAACCCTACCCCTAACCCATACCCTAACCCGAACTCTAACCCTAACCCTCAACGTTTCCCTAACCCTAATCCTAACCCTAACCCTAACCAAACCCTAACCCTACCCCTAACCCAAACAATAACCCTAACCCTAACCCTAACCCAAACCCTAACCCTACCCCTAACCCAAACCATAACCCTAACCCTAACCCTAACCCAAACCCTAACCCTACCCCTAACCCATACCCTAACCATAACCCTAACCCTTACCGTTTCCCTAACCCTAACCCTAACCCTAACCCTAACCGTAACCCTAACCATAACGCTAACGCTAACGCTAACCCTGCTTACCGTTTCCCTAACCTTAACCCTAACCCTAAACGTAACCCTAACCCTAACCGTAACGCTAACGCTAACCCTAATGCTTACCCTTTCCCTAACCCTAACCCTAACCCTAACCCTAACCTAACCCTAACCCTTACCGTTTCCCTAAACCGAACCCTAATCCTAACGCTAACCCTAACCCTAACCGTAACCCGTACCGTTTCCCTAACCCTAACCCTAACCCTTTCCCTAACCCTAATCCTAACCCTAACTCTAACCCTAACTCTAACCCGTAACGTTTCCCTAACCCTAACCCGAACCTTAACCCTAACCCTTACCGTTTCCCTAACCGTAACCCTAACCCTAACGCTAACCCTAACCCTAACCCTTACCGTTTCCCTAACACTAACCCTAACCCTAACCCTAACACTCACACTTACCCTTACCCTAAACTAAACCCCAACCCTAACCCTAAACCTAACCCTAACCCTAACCCTAACCCTAACCTTAACGCTAACCGTAACCCTAACCCTAACCCTAACCCTAACACTCACCAT
>JANJXV010000025.1:27068609-27071109 GCA_024803745.1 Megascapheus bottae
ACCCAAACCCTAACCCTACCCCTAACCCAAACCCTAACCCTAACCCTAACACTAACCCTAACCCTAACCCTAACCCTAACCCTTACCCTTTCCCTAACCCTAACTCTAACCCTAAACCTCAACGTTTCCCTAACCCTAATCCTAACCCTAACCCTAATCCAAACCCTAACCCTACACCTAACCCAAACCCTAACCCTAACCCTAACCCTAAACCAAACCCTAACCCTACCCCTAACCCATACCCTAACCCTAACTCTAACCCTAACCCTCAACGTTTCCCTATCCCTAATCCTAACCCTAACCCTAACCCAAACCCTAACCCTACCCCTAACCCAAACCCTAACCCTAACCCTAACCCTAACCCAAACCCTAACCCTACCCCTAACCCATACCCTAACCCTAACCCTAACCCTTACCGTTTCCCTAACCCTAACCCTAACCCTAACCCTAAACGTAACCCTAACCCTAACGCTAACGCTAACCCTGCTTACCGTTTCCCTAACCCTAACCCTAACCCTAAACCTAACCCTAACCCTAACCCTCACACTTACCCTTACCCTAAACCTAACCCTAACTCTAACCCTAAACCTAAACCTAACCCTAAGCCTAACACTTACCGTTTCCCTAAACCTAACCCTAACCCTAACGCTAACCCTTACCGTTTCCCTAACCCTAACCCTAACCCTAACTCTAACCCTAACCCTAACCCTAACCCTAACCCTAAGCCTAACCCTAAACATAACCCTAACCCTAACCCTAATCCTTACCGTTTCCCTAACCCTAACCCTAAACCTAAACCTAACCCTAACCCTAACCATAACCCTCACACTTACCCTTACCCTAAACCTAACCCTAACCCTAACCCTAACCCTTACCGTTCCCCTAACCCTAACCCTAACCATAACGCTAAACCTTACCGTTTCCCTAACCCTAACCCTTACCGTTTCCCTAACCCTAACCCTAACCCTAACCCTCAACGTTTCCCTAACCCTAATCCTAACCATAACCCTAACCCTAACTCTAACCCTTACCGTTTTCCTAACCCTAACCCTAACCCTAACCCTAAACGTAATCCAAACCCTAACCCAAATCCTATCCCTAACCCTAACGCTAACCCTAACCCTAACCCTAACCATAACCCTAACCCTAACCGAAAACGTAACGCTAACCCTAACCCTAACGCTAACGCTAACCCTAATGCTTACCGTTTCCCTAACCCTAACCCTAACCATAAACCTAACCCAAACCCTAACCCTAACGCTAACCCAAACCCTAACCCTAAACCTAACCCTAACATTAACCCTAACCCTAACCCTAACCCTTACCGTTTCCCTAACCCTAACCGTAACCCTAACCCTAACCCTTACCGTTTCCCTAACCCTAATCCTAACCCTAACCCTAACCCTAACCCTTACCGTTTCCCTAACCCTAACGGTAACCCTAACGCTAACCCTAACGCTAACCCTAACCCTAACCATTACCGTTTCCCTAACACTAACCCTAACCCTAAACCTAACCATAACCCTAAACCTAAACCTAAACATAACCCTAACCCTAACTCTTAACATTTCCCTAACCCTAACTCTAACCCTAACCCTTACCGTTTCCCTAACCCTAACCCTAACCCTAACCGTTTCCCTAACCCTAAACGTAACCCTAACGCTAACCCTAAAGCTAATCCTAACCATAACCCTTACCGTTTCCCTAACCCTAGCCCTAACCCTAACCCTAAACCTAACCCTAACCCTAACCCTCACACTTACCCTTACCCTAAACATAACCCTAACTCAAACCCTAAACCTAACCATAATCCTAATCCTAACACTAACCCTTACCGTTTCCCTAACCCTAACCTTAACCTTAACGCTAACCCTTACCGTTTCCCTAACCCGAACCCTAACCCTAACCCTAACCCTAACCCTAACTCTTAACATTTCCCTAACCCTAACCCTAACTCTAACCCTAACCCTTACCGTTTCCAAAACCCTAACCCTAACCCTAACCCTAACCCTAACCCTTACCATTGCCCTAACCCTAACCCTAGCCCTAACCCTAACCCTAGCCCTAACCCTAACCCTAACCCCAACCCTAATGCTAACCCTAACCCTAACACTTAACCTTACCCTAACCGTAAACCTAACCCTAACCCTAACCCTAACGCTAACCCTTACCCTTTCCCTAACCCTAACCCTAACCCTAACCCTAAACCAAACCCTAACGCTAACCCTAACCCTAACCCTAACACTAACCCTAACCCTTACCATTGCCCTAAACCTAACCCTAGCCCTAACCCTAACCCTAGCCCTAACCCTAACCCTAACCCTAACCCTCACCCTAACCCTTACCCTTTCCCTAACCCTAACCCTATCCCTAACCCATACCCTAACCCTATCCCTAACCAATACCCTAACCCTAACTCTAACCCTAACCCTCAACGTTTCCCTAACCCTAATCCTAACCCTAACCCTAACCCAAACCCTAACCCTACCCCTAACCCAAA
>JANJXV010000025.1:27078609-27081109 GCA_024803745.1 Megascapheus bottae
TAACTCTAATCCTAACCCTTACCGTTTCCCTAACCCTAACCCTAACCCTAACCCTAACCCTTACCATTGCCCTAACCCTAACCCTAGCCCTAACCCTAACCCTAGCCCTAACCCTAACCCTAACCCCAACCCTAATGCTAACCCTAACCCTAACACTTAACCTTACCCTAACCGTAAACCTAACCCTAACCCTAACCCTAACGCTAACCCTTACCCTTTCCCTAACCCTAACCCTAACCCTAACCCTAAACCAAACCCTAACGCTAACCCTAACCCTAACCCTAACCCTAACCCTAACCCTTACCATTGCCCTAAACCTAACCCTAGCCCTAACCCTAACCCTAGCCCTAACCCTAACCCTAACCCTAAGCCTCACCCTAACCTTTACCGTTTCCCTAACCATAACCCTAACCCTAACCTTAACGCTAACCCTAACCATAACCCTAACCCTAAACCTAACCCTACCCCTATCCCTAACCCTAACCCTAACTGTAACGCTAACCCTAACCCTAACCCTAACGCTAACCCTAACCCTAACCCTTACCGTTTCCCTAACACTAACCCTAACCCTAAACCTAACCCTAACTCTAACCCTCACCCTAACCATAACGCTAACCCAAACCCTAACTCTAACCCTGACCCTCACCCTTACCCTCCCCCTAACCCTAACCCTAACCCTAACCCTAACCCTAATCGTAACCCTAAACCTAACCCTAACCCTAACCCTAACCCTAATGCTAACCCTAACCCTAACCCTTACCGTTTCCCTAACACTAAACCTACCCTAAACCTAACCTACCGTAACCTAAACCAAACCCTAACCCTAAACCTAACCCTAATCATAACCCTAACTCTTAACATTTCCCTAACCCTAAACCTAACTCTAACCCTTACCGTTTCCCTAACCCTAAACCTAACCCAAACCCTAACCCTAACCCTAACACTAACCCTAACCCTAACCCTAACCCTAACCCTTACCCTTTGCCTAACCCTAACTCTAACCCTAACCCTCAACGTTTCCCTAACCCTAATCCTAAACCTAACCCTAACCCAAACCCTAACCCTACACCTAACCCAAATCATAACCCTAACCCTAACCCAAACCCTAACCCTACCCCTAACACAAACCCTAACCCTAACCCTAACCCTAACCCAAACCCTAATCCTACCCCTAACCCATACCCTAACCCTAACCCTAACCCTTACCGTTTCCCTAACCTTAACCCTAACCCTAACCCAAAACGTAACCCTAACCCTAACCCTAACGCTAACGCTAACCCTGCTTACCGTTTCCCTAACCCTAACCCTAACCCTAACCCTAACTCTTAACATTTCCCTAACCCTAACAGTAACTCTAATCCTAACCCTTACCGTTTCCCTAACCCTAACCCTAACCCTAACCCTAACCCTTACCATTGCCCTAACCCTAACCCTAGCCCTAACCCTAACCCTAGCCCTAACCCTAACCCTAACCCCAACCCTAATGCTAACCCTAACCCTAACACTTAACCTTACCCTAACCGTAAACCTAACCCTAACCCTAACCCTAACGCTAACCCTTACCCTTTCCCTAACCCTAACCCTAACCCTAACCCTAAACCAAACCCTAACGCTAACCCTAACCCTAACCCTAACCCTAACCCTAACCCTTACCATTGCCCTAAACCTAACCCTAGCCCTAACCCTAACCCTAGCCCTAACCCTAACCCTAACCCTAACCCTCACCCTAACCTTTACCGTTTCCCTAACCATAACCCTAACCCTAACCTTAACGCTAACCCTAACCATAACCCTAACCCTAAACCTAACCCTACCCCTATCCCTAACCCTAACCCTAACTGTAACGCTAACCCTAACCCTAACCCTAACGCTAACCCTAACCCTAACCCTTACCGTTTCCCTAACACTAACCCTAACCCTAAACCTAACCCTAACTCTAACCCTCACCCTAACCATAACGCTAACCCAAACCCTAACTCTAACCCTGACCCTCACCCTTACCCTCCCCCTAACCCTAACCCTAACCCTAACCCTAATCGTAACCCTAAACCTAACCCTAACCCTAACCCTAACCCTAATGCTAACCCTAACCCTAACCCTTACCGTTTCCCTAACACTAAACCTACCCTAAACCTAACCTACCGTAACCTAAACCAAACCCTAACCCTAAACCTAACCCTAATCATAACCCTAACTCTTAACATTTCCCTAAACCTAAACCTAACTCTAACCCTTACCGTTTCCCTAACCCTAAACCTAACCCAAACCCTAACCCTAACCCTAACACTAACCCTAACCCTAACCCTAACCCTAACCCTTACCCTTTGCCTAACCCTAACTCTAACCCTAACCCTCAACGTTTCCCTAACCCTAATCCTAACCCTAACCCAAACCCTAACCCTACCCCTAACCCAAACCCTAACCCTAACCCTAACCCTAACCCAAACCCTAACCCTACCCCTAACCCAAACCCTAACCCTAACCCTAACCCTAACCCAAA
>JANJXV010000025.1:27086109-27101109 GCA_024803745.1 Megascapheus bottae
TTCCCTAACCCTAACCCTAACCCTAACCCTAAACCAAACCCTAACGCTAACCCTAACCCTAACCCTAACCCTAACCCTAACCCTTACCATTGCCCTAACCCTAACCCTAGCCCTAACCCTAACCCTAGCCCTAACCCTAACCCTAACCCTAACCCACACCCTAACCTTTACCGTTTCCCTAACCATAACCCTAACCCTAACCTTAACGCTAACCCTAACCCTAACCCTAACCCTAAACCTAACCCTACCCCTATCCCTAACCCTAACCCTAACTGTAACGCTAACCCTAACCCTAACCCTAACGCTAACCCTAACCCTAACCCTTACCCTTTCCCTAACACTAACCCTAACCCTAAACCTAACCCTAACTCTAACCCTCACCCTAACCGTAACGCTAACCCAAAACCTAACTCTAACCCTGACCCTCACCCTTACGCTCCCCCAAACCCTAACCCTAACCCTAACCCTAACCGTAACCCTAAACCTAACCCTAACCCTAACCCTAACCCTAATGCTAACCCTAACCCTAACCCTTACCGTTTCCCTAACACTAAACCTACCCTAAACCTAACCTACCCTAACGTAAACCTAACCCTAACCCTAAACCTAACCCTAATCATAACCCTAACTCTTAACATTTCCCTAACCCTAACCCTAACTCTAACCCTTACCGTTTCCCTAACCCTAACCCTAACCCAAACCCTAACCCTACCCCTAACCCAAACCCTAACCCTAACCCTAACACTAACCCTAACCCTAACCCTAACCCTAACCCTTACCCTTTCCCTAACCCTAACTCTAACCCTAACCCTCAACGTTTCCCTAACCCTAATCCTAACCCTAACCCTAACCCAAACCCTAACCCTACCCCTAATCCAAACCCTAACCCTAACCCGAACCCTAACCCAAACCCTAACCCTACACCTAACCCAAACCCTAACCCTAACCCTAACCCTAACCCTAACCCTATCCCTAACCCATACCCTAACCCTAACTCTAACCCTAACCCTCAACGTTTCCCTAACCCTAATCCTAACCCTAACCCTAACCCAAACCCTAACCCTACCCCTAACCCAAACCATAACCCTAACCCTAACCCTAACCCAAACCCTAACCCTACCCCTAACCCAAACCCTAACCCTAACCCTAACCCAAACCCTAACCCTACCCCTAACCCATACCCTAACCCTAACCCTAACCCTTACTGTTTCCCTAACCCTAACCCTAAACCTAACCCTAAACGTAACCCTAACCCTAACCCTAACGCTAACGCTAACCCTGCTTACCGTTTCCCTAACCTTAACCCTAACCCTAAATGTAACCCTAACCCTAACCGTAACGCTAACACTAACCCTAATGCTTACCCTTTCCCTAACCCTAACCCTAACCCTAACCCTAACCTAACCCTAACCCTTACCGTTTCCCTAAACCGAACCGTAATCCTAACGCTAACACTAACCCTAACCCTAACCCCAACCCTAACCCTAACCCCTACCGTTTCCCTAACCCTAACCCTAACCCTAACCCTAAACGTAACCCTAACCCTAACCCTAACGCTAACCCTAACCCTAATGCTTACCGTTTCACTAACCCTAACCCTAACCCTAACCCTAAACTTAACCCTAACCATAACCCTAATCCTCACACTTACTCTTACCATAAACCTAACACTAAGTCTAACCCTAAACCTAACCATAACCCTAACCCTAACCCTAACCCTTACCATTTCCCTAACCCTAACCCTAACCCTAACCCTAACCCTTACCGTTTCCCTAACCCTAATCCTAACCCTAACTCTAAGCCTAACCCTAACCCTAAACGTAACTCTAACCCTAACCCTAACGCTAACCCTAACCCTAACGCTTACCGTTTCCCTAACCCTAACCCTAACACTAAACCTAAACCTTACCCTAATCCTAACCCTAACCCTAACCCTAACCCTAACCCTTACCGTTTCCCTATCCCTAACCCTAACACTAACCCTAACCCTAACCCTAACGCTAACCCTAACCTTACCCTAACCCTAACCCTAACCCTTACCGTTTCCCTCATCCTAACCCTAACCCTAACCTAACCCTAACCATTACCGTTTCCCTAACCCTAACCCTAACCCTAACCCTAACCCTATCCCTCACCCTTACCCTTACCCTAACCCTAACTCTATCCCTCACCCTTACCGTTTCCCAAAACTTAACCCAAACCCTAACCCTTACCGTTTCCCTAACCCTAACCCTAACCCTAACCCTAAACCTAAACCTTATGCTAACCCTAACCCTAACCCTAACGGTAAACCTAACACTAACCCTGACCCTAACCCTAACCCTAACCCTAACGCTAACCCTAACACTAATCCTAACCCTAACCCTAACCCTAACGCTAACCCTAACCCTAACACAAACCCTAACACTAACGCTAACCCTAACCCTAACACTAACCCTAAACCTCACCCTTACCCTTACCCTAACCCTAACCCTAAACCTAACCCTAATCCTAACCCTAAAACTACCACTAACCCTAACCCTAACCCTAACCCTTACCGTTTCCCTAACCCTAACCCTAACCCTAACCCTTACCATTTCCCTAACCCTAATCCAAACCCTAGCCCTAACCATAACTCTAACCCTTAACGTTTCCTTATTACTAACCCTAAACGTAACCCTAAACCTAAGCCTAACGCTAACCCTAACCCTAATGCTTACCGTTTCCCTAACCTTAACCCTAACAGTAAACCTAACCCTAACCCTAACCCTAACCCTCACACTTACCCTAACCCTAAACCTAACCCTAAGTCTAACCCTAAACCTAACCATAACCCTAACCCTAACTCTAAAACTTACTGTTTCCCTAACCCGAACCCTAACCCTAACCCTAACCCTAACCCTAACCTTACCGTTTCCCTAACCCTAATCCTAACCCTTACCCTAACCCAAACTCTAACCCTTACCGTTTCCCTAACCTAACCCTAACCCTAACCCTAAACGTAACCCTAAACCTAACCCTAACGCTAACCCTAACCCTAACCCTTACCGTTTCCCTAACCTAACCCTAACCCTAACCCTAAACGTAACCCTAACCCTAACCCTAACGCTAACCCTAACCCTAATGCTTAACGTTTCCCTAACCCTAAAACTAACCCTAACCCTTACCCTAACCTAAACCTAACCCTAAACCTAACCCTAACCCTAACACTAAACCTAACCCTAACCCTAACCATAACACTTATCATGTCCCTAAGCCTATCCCTAACCCTAAATCTAACCCTAACCCTAACCCTCACACTTACCCTTACCCTAAACCTAACCCTAAGTCTCACCCTAAACCTAACCCTAACCCTAACCCTAACTCTAACCCTTACCGTTTCCCTAACCCGAACCCTAACCCTAACCCTAACCCAAACTCTAAACCTTACCGTTTCCCTAACCCTAACCCTAACCCTAACCCTAAACGTAATCCTAAACCTAACCCTAACGCTAACCCTAACCCTAATGCTTACCGTTTCCCTAACCTTAACCCTAACCCTTACCCTAACCCTAACCCTACCCTAAGCCTAACCCTAACCCTAACACTAAACCTAACCCTAACCATAACACTTATCATTTCCCTAAGCCTATCCCTAACCCTAAATTTAACCCTAACCCTAACCCTAACCCTAACGCTATCCCTAACCATAACCCTAAAACAAACCCTAACTTTAACCCTAACCCTAACCCCTACCGTTTCCCTAACGCTAGCCCTAACCCTAACCCTAACCGTAACCCTGACCCTCAGCCTCACCCTTACCCTTACCCTAACCCTAACCCTAAGCCTAAACCTAACCCTAACCCTAGCCTAACCATAACCCTAAGGGTAAACCTAACCCGAACCCTAACCCTAAACCTAACCCTAACCCTAACCCTAACCCTCACACTTACCCTTACCCTAAACCTAACCCTAAACCTAACCCTAACCCTAACCTTAACGCTAACCCTAACCCTAACCCTTACCGTTTCCCTAACCCTAACCCTAAACCTAAACCTAACCCTAACCCTAACCCTAACCCTAACGCTAAACCTAACCATAATCCTAACACCAACCCTAACCCTAACCCTCACCCTTACCGTTTCCCTAACCCTAACCCTAACCCTACCCTAACCCTAACCCAAAACCTAAACCTAACCCTTACCGTTTCCCTAACAATAACCCTAACCCTAACCCTAAACCTAACCCTAACCCAAAGCCTAACGCTAACCCTAACCCTAACCCTAACGCTAACCCTAACCCTAACACTAACCCTAACGCTAACACTACCCTAACCCTAACCCTAACCCTAACCCTAACCTAACCCTACCCTAACCCTAACCCTAACACTAACCCTAACCCTAAGCCTCACCCTTACCCTTACCCTAACCCTAACCCTAACCCTAAACGTTTTCCAACCGTAACCCTAACCCTAACACTAAACCTAACCCTAACATAACCCTAACCCTAACCCTAATCCTATGCCTAACACTTACCATTACCCGAACGCTAACCCTAAACCTAACCATAACCGTTTCCCTAACCCTAAGCCTAACCCTAATCCTAACCCTAACACTTACCGTTTCCCTTACACTAACCCTAACCCTAACGCTAACCCTAACCCTAACCCTAAACGTAAAACTAACCCTAACCCTAACCCTAACCCTAACCCTAATGCTAACCCTAACCCTAACCCTAAACGTAAAACTAACCCTAACCCTAAACCCAACCCTAACCCAAACCCTAACCCTAATCCTAACCCTAAACCTAACCCTAACTCTAACCCTAACACTAAACCTAACCCTAACCCTAACCCTAACACTTATCGTTTCCCTAACCCTGACCCTAACCCTAACCCTTACCGTTTCCCTAACCCTAACCCTAACCCTAACCCTCAACGTTTCCCTAACCCTAATCCTAACCCTAACCCTAACCCTAACTCTAACCCTTACCGTTTTCCTAACCCTAACCCTAACCCTAACCCTAAACGTAATCCAAACCCTAACCCAAATCCTATCCCTAACCCTAACGCTAACCCTAACCCTAACCCTAACCATAACCCTAACCCTAACCGAAAATGTAACGCTAACCCTAACCCTAACGCTAACGCTAACCCTAATGCTTACCGTTTCCCTAACCCTAACCCTAACCATAAACCTAACCCAAACACTAACCCTAACGCTAACCCAAACCCTAATCCTAAACCTAACCCTAATATTAACGCTAAACCTAACCCTAACCCTTACCGTTTCCCTTACCCTAACCCTAACCCTAACCCTAACCCTTACCGTTTCCCTAACCCTAATCCTAACCCTAACCCTTACCGTTTCCCTAACCCTAACGGTAACCCTAACACTAACCCTAACGCTAACCCTAACCCTAACCATTACCGTTTCCCTAACACTAACCCTAACCCTAAACCTAACCATAACCCTAACCCTAACCCTAACCCTTACCGTTTCCCTAACCCTAACCCTAACCCTAACCCTTACCGTTTCCCTAACCCTAGACGTAACCCTAACGCTAACCCTAACGCTAACCCTAACCATAACCCTTTCCGTTTCCCTAACCATAGCCCTAACCCTAACCCTAAACCTAACCCTAACCCTAACCCTCACACTTACCCTTACCCTAAACCTAACCCTAACTCAAACCCTAAACCTAACCATAATCCTAATCCTAACACTAACCCTTACCGTTTCCCTAACCCTAACCTTAACCTTAACACCAACCCTTACCGTTTCCCGAACCCTAACCCTAACCCTAACCCTAACCCTAACTCTAACTCTTAACATTTCCCTAACCCTAACCCTAACTCTAACCCTAACCCTTACGGTTTCCCTAACCCTAACCCTAACCCTAACCCTTACCATTGCCCTAACCCTAACCCTAGCCCTAACCCTAACCCTAGCCCTAACCCTAACCCTAACCCCAACCCTAATGCTAACCCTAACCCTAACACTTAACCTTACCCTAACCGTAAACCTAACCCTAACCCTAACCCTAACGCTAACCCTTACCCTTTCCCTAACCCTAACCCTAACCCTAACCCTAAACCAAACCCTAACGCTAAGCCTAACCCTAACCCTAACCCTAACCCTAACCCTTACCATTGCCCTAACCCTAACCCTAGCCCTAACCCTAACCCTAGCCATAACCCTAACCCTAACCCTAACCCTAACCCTAACCTTTACCGTTTCCCTAACCATAACCCTAACCCTAACCTTAACGGTAACCATAACCCTAACCTAACCCTAAACCTAACCCTACCCCTATCCCTAACCCTAACCCTAACTGTAACGCTAACCCTAACCCTAACCCTAACACTAACCCTAACCCTAACCCTTACCGTTTCCCTAACACTAACCCTAACCCTAAACCTAACCCTAACTCTAACCCTCACCCTAACCGTGACGCTAACCCAAACCCTAACTCTAACTCTGACCCTCACACTTACCCTCCCCCTAACCCTAACCCTAACCCTAACCCTAACCGTAACCCTAAACCTAACCCTAACCCTAACCCTAATGCTAACCCTAACCCTAAACCTTACCGTTTCCATAACACTAACCCTACCCTAAACCTAACCTACCCTAACCTAAACCTAACCCTAACCCTAAACCTAACCCTAATCATAACCCTAACTCTTAACATTTCCCTAACCCTAACCCTAACTCTAACCCTTACCGTTTCCCTAACCCTAACCCTAACCCAAACCCTAACACTACCCCTAATCCAAATCCTAACCCTAACCCTAACACTAACCCTAACCCTAACCCTAACCCTAACCCTTACCCTTTCCCTAACCCTAATTCTAACCCTAACCCTCAACGTTTCCCTAACCCTAATCCTAACCCTAACCCTAATCCAAACCCTAACCCTACCCCTAACCCAAACCCTAACCCTAACCCTAACCCAAACCCTAACCCTACACCTAACCCAAACCCTAACCCTAACCCTAACCCTAACCCAAACCCTAACCCTACCCCTAAACCATACCCTAACCCTAACTCTAACCCTAACCCTCAACGTTTCCCTAACCCTAATCCTTACCCTAACCCTAACCCTAACCCTAACCCTACCCCTAACCCAAACCCTAACCCTAACCCTAACCCTAACCCAAACCCTAACCCTACCCCTAACCCATACCCTAACCCTAACCCTAACCCTTACCGTTTCCCTAACCCTAACCCTAACCCTAACCCTAAACGTAACCCTAACCCTAACCCTAACGCTAACGCTAACCCTGCTTACCGTTTCCCTAACCCTAACCCTAACCCTAAACCTAACCCTAACCCTAACCCTCACACTTACCCTTACCCTAAACCTAACCCTAACTCTTACCCTAAACCTAAACCTAACCCTAAGCCTAACACTTACCGTTTCCCTAAACCTAACCCTAACCCTAACGCTAACCCTTTCCGTTTCCCTAACCCTAACCCTAACCCTAACCCTAACTCTAACCCTAACCCTAACCCTAACCCTAACCCTAACCCTAAGCCTAAACCTAAACATAACCCTAACCCTAACCCTAATCCTTACCGTTTCCCTAACCCTAACCCTAAACCTAAACCTAACACTAACCCTAACCATAACCCTCACACTTACCCTTACCCTAAACCTAACCCTAACCCTAACCCTAACCCTTACCGTTCCCCTAACCCTAACCCTAACCATAACGCTAAACCTTACCGTTTCCCTAACCCTAACCCTTACCGTTTCCCTAACCCTAACCCTAACCCTAACCCTCAACGTTTCCCTAACCCTAATCCTAACCCTAACCCTAACCCTAACTCTAACCATTACCGTTTTCCTAACCCTAACCCTAACCCTAACCCTAAACGTAATCCAAACCCTAACCCAAATCCTATCCCTAACCCTAACGCTAACCCTAACCCTAACCCTAACCATAACCCTAACCCTAACCGAAAACGTAACGCTAACCCTAACCCTAACGCTAACGCTAACCCTAATGCTTACCGTTTCCCTAACCCTAACCCTAACCATAAACCTAACCCAAACCCTAACCCTAACGCTAACCCAAACCCTAACCCTAAATCTAACCCTAACATTAACCCTAACCCTAACCCTAACGCTTACCGTTTCCCTAACCCTAACCATAACCCTAACCCTAACCCTTACCGTTTCCCTAACCCTAATCCTAACCCTAACCCTAACCCTAACCCTTACCGTTTCCCTAACCCTAACGGTAACCCTAACGCTAACCCTAACGCTAACCCTAACCCTAACAATTACCGTTTCCCTAACACTAACCCTAACCCTAAACCTAACCATAACCCTAAACCTAAACCTAAACATAACCCTAACCCTAACTCTTAACAATTCCCTAACCCTAACTCTAACCCTAACCCTTACCGTTTCCCTAACCCTAACCCTAACCCTAACCGTTTCCCTAACCCTAAACGTAACCCTAACGCTAACCCTAACGCTAACCCTAACCATAACCCTTACCGTTTCCCTAAACCTAGCCCTAACCCTAACCCTAAACCTAACCCTAACCCTAACCCTCACACTTACCCTTACCCTAAACATAACCCTAACTCAAACCCTAAACCTAACCATAATCCTAATCCTAACACTAACCCTTACCGTTTCCCTAACCCTAACCTTAACCTTAACGCTAACCCTTACCTTTTCCCGAACCCTAACCCTAACCCTAACTCTAACCCTCACCCTAACCGTAACGCTAACCCAAACCCTAACTCTAACCCTGACCCTCACCCTTACCCTCCCCCTAACCCTAACCCTAACCCTAACCCTAACCGTAACCCTAAACCTAACCGTAACCCTAACCCTAACCCTAACCCTAATGCTAACCCTAACCCTAACCCTTACCGTTTCCCTAACACTAACACTACCCTAAACCTAACCTACCCTAACCTAAACCTAACCCTAACCCTAAACCTAACCCTAATCATAACCCTAACTCTTAACATTTCCCTAACCCTAACCCTAACTCTAACCCTTACCGTTTCCCTAACCCTAACCCTAACCCAAACCCTAACCCTACCCCTAACCCAAACCCTAACCCTAACACTAACACTAACCCTAACCCTAACCCTAACCCTAACCCTAACCCTTACCCTTTCCCTAACCCTAACTCTAACCCTAACCCTCAACGTTTCCCTAACCCTAATCCTAACCCTAACCCTAACCCAAACCCTAACCCTACCCCTAACCCAAACCCTAACCCTAACCCTAACCCTAACCCTAACCCAAACCCTAACCCTACACCTAACCCAAACCCTAACCCTAACCCTAACCCTAACCCAAACCCTAACCCTACCCCTAACCCATACCCTAACCCTAACTCTAACCCTAACCCTCAACGTTTCCCTAACCCTAATCCTAACCCTAACCCTAACCCAAACCCTAACCCTACCCCTAACCCAAACCCTAACTCTAACCCACCCTAACCCTAAACCAAACCCTAACCCTACCCCTAACCCAAACCCTAACCCTAACCCTAACCCTAACCCAAACCCTAAACCTACCCCTAACCCATACCCTAACCCTAACCCTAACCCTTACCGTTTCCCTAACCTTAACCCTAACCCTAACCCTAAACGTAACCCTAACCCTAACCCTAACGCTAACGCTAACCCTGCTTATCTTTTCCCTAACCTTAACCCTAACCCTAAACGTAACCCTAACCCTAACAGTAACGCTAACGCTAACCCTAATGCTTACCCTTTCCCTAACCCTAACCCTAACCCCAACATTAACCTAACCCTAACCCTTACCGTTTCCCTAATCCGAACCATAAACCTAACGCTAACCCTAACCCTAACCCTAACCCGTACCGTTTCCCTAACCCTAACCCTAACCCTTTCCCTAACCCTAATCCTAACCCTAACTCTAACCCTAACCCTAACCCGAACCTTAACCCTATCCCTTACCGTTTCCCTAACCCTAACCCTAACCCTAACGCTAACCCTAACCCTAACCCTTACCGTTTCCCTAACACTAACCCTAACCGTAACCCTAACACTCACACTTACCCTTACCCTAAACTAAATCCCAACCCTAACCCTAAACCTAACCCTAACCCGAACCCTCACCCTAACCCTAACCCTAACCCTAACCTTAACGCTAACCGTAACCCTAACCCTAACCCTAACCCTAACCCTCACCCTGACTCTCAGCCTCACCCTTACCCTTACCCTAACAACAACCCTAACCCAAACCCTAAACCTAACACGAACCCTAACCCTAACCCTTACCGTTTCCCCAAACCTAACCCCAACCCTAACCCTAGCCCTAAACCTAACCCTAACCCTAACCCTCACCCTAACCTTTACCGTTTCCCTAACCATAACCCTAACCCTAACCTTAACGCTAACCCTAACACTAACCCTAAACCTAACCCTACTCCTATCCCTAACCCTAACCCTAACCGTAACGCTAACCCTAACCCTACCCCTAACCCTAACGCTAACCCTAACCCTAACCTTAACGCTAACCCTAACACTAACCCTAAACCTAACCCTACTCCTATCCCTAACCCTAACCCTAACCGTAACGCTAACCCTAACCCTACCCCTAACCCTAACGCTAACCCTAACCCTAACCCTTACCGTTTCCCTAACACTAACCCTAACCCTAAACCTAACCCTAACTCTAACCCTAACCCTAACCGTAACGCTAACCCAAACCCTAACTCTAACCCTCACCCTCAACCTTACCCTTCCCCTAACCCTAACCCTAACCCTAACCCTAACCGTAACCCTAAACCTAAGCCTAATCCTAACCCTAACCCTAATGCTAACCCTAACCCTAACCCTTACCGTTTCCCTAACACTAACCCTACCCTAAACCTAACCTACCCTAACCTAAACCTAACCCTAACCCTAAACCTAACCCTAATCATAACCCGAACTCTTAACATTTCCCTAACCCTAACCCTAACCCTAACCCTTACCGTTTCCCTAACACTAACCCTAACCCTAAACCTAACCCTAACTCTAACCCTAACCGTAACCGTAACGCTAAGCCAAACCCTAACTGTAACCCTGACCCTCACCCTTACCCTTCCCCTAACCCTACCCTAACCCTAACCCTAAACCTTACCCTTTCCCTTACCCTAACTCTAACCGTAACCCTCAACGTTTCCCTAACCCTAATCCTAACCCTAACCCTAACCCAAACCCTAACCCTACCCCTAACCCAAACCCTAACCCTAACCCTAACCCTAACCCAAACCCTTACCCTACACCTAACCCAAACCCTAACCGTAACCCTAACCCTAACCCAAACCCTAACCCTACCCCTGACCCATACCCTAACCCTAACTCTAACCCTAACCCTCAACGTTTCCCTAACCCTAATCCTAACCCTAACCCTAACCCAAACCCTAACCCTACACCTAACCCAAACCATAACCCTAACCCTAACCCTAACCCAAACCCTAACCCTACCCCTAACCCAAACCTAACCCTAACCCTAACCCTAACCCAAACCCTAACCCTACACCTAACCCATACCCTAACCCTAAACCTAACCCTTACCGTTTCCCTAACCTTAACCCTAACCCTAACCCTAAACGTAACCCTACCCTAACCCTAACGCTAACGCTAACCCTGCTTACCGTTTCCCTAACCCTAACCCTAACCCTAACCCTAACTCTTAACATTTCCCTAACCCTAACAGTAACTCTAACCCTAACCCTTACCGTTTCCCTAACCCTAACCCTAACCCAAAACCTAACCCTACCCCTAACCCTAACCCTAACCCTAACCCTAACCCTAACCCTAACCCCAACCCTAATGCTAACCCTAACCCTAACACTTAACCTTACCCTAACCGTAAACCTAACCCTAACCCTAACCCTAACGCTAACCCTTACCCTTTCCCTAACCCTAACCCTAACCCTAAACCAAACCCTAACGCTAACCCTAACCCTAACCCTAACCCTTACCATTGCCCTAACCCTAACCCTAGCCCTAACCCTAACCCTAGCCCTAACCCTAACCCTAACCCTAACCCACACCCTAACCTTTACCGTTTCCCTAACCATAACTCTAACCCTAACCTTAACGCTAACCCTAACCCTAACCCTAACCCTAAACCTAACCCTACCCCTATCCCTAACCCTAACCCTAACTGTAACGCTAACCCTAACCTTAACCCTAACGCTAACCCTAACCCTAACCCTTACCCTATCCCTAACACTAACCCTAACCCTAAACCTAACCCTAACTCTAACCCTCACCCTAACCGTAACGCTAACCCAAACCCTAACTCTAACCCTGACCCTCACCCTTACGCTCCCCCTAACCCTAACCCTAACCCTAACCCTAACCCTAACCCTAAACCTAACCCTAACCCTAACCCTAATGCTAAACCTAACCCTAACCCTTACCGTTTCCCTAACACTAAACCTACCCTAAACCTAACCTACCCTAACCTAAACCTAACCCTAACCCTAACCCTAACCCTAACCCTAACCCTAACCCTAACATTTCCCTAACCCTAACCCTAACTCTAACCCTTACCGTTTCCCTAACCCTAACCCTAACCCAAACCCTAACCCTACCCCTAACCCAAACCCTAACCCTAACCCTAACACTAACCCTAACCCTAACCCTAACCCTAAACCTTACCCTTTCCCTAACCCTAACTCTAACCCTAACCCTCAACGTTTCCCTAAACTTAATCCTAACCCTAACCCTAACCCAAACCCTAACCCTACCCCTAACCCAAACCCTAACCCTAACCCGAACCCTAACCCAAACCCTAACCCTACCCCTAACCCATACCCTAACCCTAACCCTAACCCTTACTGTTTCCCTAACCCTAACCCTAAATCTAACCCTAAACGTAATCCTAACCCTAACCCTAACCCTAACCCAAACCCTAACCCTATCCCTAACCCATACCCTAACCCTAACTCTAACCCTAACCCTCAACGTTTCCCTAACCCTAATCCTAACCCTAACCCTAACCCAAACCCTAACCCTACCCCTAACCCAAACCATAACCCTAACCCTAACCCTAACCCAAACCCTAACCCTACCCTTAACCCAAACCCTAACCCTAACCCTAACCCTAACCCAAACCCTAACCCTACCCCTAACCCATACCCTAACCCTAACCCTAACCCTTACTGTTTCCCTAACCCTAACCCTAAACCTAACCCTAAACGTAACCCTAACCCTAACCCTAACGCTAACGCTAAGCCTGCTTACCGTTTCCCTAACCTTAATCCTAACCCTAAACGTAACCTAACCCTAACCGTAACGCTAACGCTAACCCTAATGCTTACCCTTTCCCTAACCCTAACCCTAACCCTAACCCTAACCTAACCCTAACCCTTACCGTTTCCCTAAACCGAACCGTAATCCTAACGCTAACACTAACCCTAACCCTAACCCCAACTCTAACCCTAACCCCTACCGTTTCCCTAACCCTAACCCTAACCCTATCCCTAAACGTAACCCTAACCCTAACCCTAACGCTAACCCTAACCCTAATGCTTACCGTTTCACTAACCCTAACCCTAAACCTAACCCTAAACTTAACCCTAACCATAACCCTAATCCTCAGACTTACCCTTACCATAAACCTAACACTAAGTCTAACCCTAAACCTAACCATAACCCTAACCCTAACCCTAACCCTTACCATTTCCCTAACCCTAACCCTAACCCTAACCCTAACCCTTACCGTTTCCCTAACCCTAATCCTAACCCTAATCCTAACCCTAACTCTAAGCCTAACCCTAACCCTAAACGTAACTCTAACCCTAACCCTAACGCTAACCCTAACCCTAATGCTTACCGTTTCCCTAACCCTAACCCTAACACTAAACCTAAACCTTACCCTAACCCTAACCCTAGCACTAAACCTACCCTAATCCTAACCCTAACCCTAACGCTAACCCTAACCCTAACCCTTACCGTTTCCCTATCCCTAACCCTAACACTAACCCTAACCCTAACCCTAACGCTAACCCTAACCTTACCCTAACCCTAACCCTAAACCTTACCGTTTCCCTAATCCTAACCCTAACCCTAACCTAACCCTAACCATTACCGTTTCCCTAACCCTAACCCTAACCCTAACCCTAACCCTATCCCTCACCCTTACCCTTACCCTAACCCTAACTCTATCCCTCACCCTTACCGTTTCCCAAAACTTAACCCAAACCCTAACCCTTACCGTTTCCCTAACCCTAACCCTAACCCTAACCCTAAACCTAAACCTTATGCTAACCCTAACCCTAACCCTAACGGTAAACCTAACACTAACCCTGACCCTAACCCTAACCCTAACCCTAACGCTAACCCTAACACTAATCCTAACCCTAACCCTAACGCTAACCCTAACCCTAACACAAACCCTAACACTAACGCTAACCCTAACCCTAACACTAACCCTAAACCTCACCCTTACCCTTACCCTAACCCTAACCCTAAACCTAACCCTAATCCTAACCCTAAAACTACCACTAACCCTAACCCTAACCCTAACCCTTACCGTTTCCCTAACCCTAACCCTAACCCTAACCCTTACCATTTCCCTAACCCTAATCCAAACCCTAGCCCTAACCATAACTCTAACCCTTAACGTTTCCCTATTACTAACCCTAAACGTAACCCTAACCCTAAGCCTAACGCTAACCCTAACCCTAATGCTTACCGTTTCCCTAACCTTAACCCTAACAGTAAACCTAACCCTAACCCTAACCCTAACCCTCACACTTACCCTAACCCTAAACCTAACCCTAAGTCTAACCCTAAACCTAACCATAACCCTAACCCTAACTCTAACACTTACCGTTTCCCTAACCCGAACCCTAACCCTAACCCTAACCCTAAACCTACCTTACCGTTTCCCTAACCCTAATCCTAACCCTAACCCTAACCCAAACTCTAACCCTTACCGTTTCCGTAACCTAACCCTAACCCTAACCCTAAACGTAACCCTAAACCTAACCCTAACGCTAACCCTAACCCTAACCCTTACCGTTTCCCTAACCTA
>JANJXV010000025.1:27106109-27111109 GCA_024803745.1 Megascapheus bottae
CTAACCCTAAACCTATCCCTAATCCTAACCCTAACCCTAACCCTAACCCTTACCGTTTCCCTAACCCTAACCAAAACCCTAACCCAAACCCTAACCCTAACGCTAACGCTAACCCTAACCCTAACCCCAACCCTAACACTAACCCTAACCCTAATCCTCACCCTTACCCTTACCCTAACCCTAACCCTAAACCTAACCCTAACCCTAACCCTAAACCTAACCCTAACCCTAACCCTAACTCTAACCCTTACCGTTTCCCTAACCCTAATCCTAACCCTAACCCTATCCCTTACCCTTACCCTAAACCTATCCCTAAACCTAACCCTAACCCTAACACTAACACTAACCTAACCCTAAACCTAACCCTTACCATTTCCCTAACCCTAACCCTAACCCTAACTCTAACCCTTACCGTTTCCCTAACCCTAATCCTAACCCTAACCCTAACCCTCACCCTTACCCTAACCCTAACCCTAAATCTAAGCCTAACCCTAACCCTAACACTAACCTTAACCATAACCCTAACCCTAAACCTTACATTTCCCTAACACTAACCCTAACACTAACCCTACCCTAAACCTTACCATTTCCCTAACCCTAACCCTAACCCTAACGCTAACCCTAACCCTAACCCTATCCCTAACGCTAACCGTAACCGTAACCCTAACCCTAAACCTAATGCTAACCCTAACCCTAATCCTTACCCTAACCCTAACCCTAACCTTAACCCTAACCCTAACCCTTACCCCTGCCCTAACCCTTACCATTGCCCTAACCCTAACCCTAGCCCTAACCCTAACCCTAGCCCTAACCCTACCCCTAACCCCAACCCTAATGCTAACCCTAACCCTAACACTTAACCTTACCCTAACCGTAAGCCTAACCCTAAACCTAACCCTAACCCTCACACTTACCCTTACCCTAAACCTAACCCCAACCCTAACCTAAACCTAACCCTAACCCTAACCCTAACTCTTACCGTTTCCCTAACCCTAACCCTAACCCTAACGCTAACACTAAACTTAACTCTAACCCTTACCGTTTCCCTAACACTAACCCTAACCCTAAACCTAACACTAACTCTAACCCTAACCCTACTGCTAACCCTAACCCTAACCCTAACCCTAACCCTCACCCTGACTCTCAGCCTCACCCTTACCCTTACCCTAACCCTAACCCTAACCCTAACCCTAACCCTAAACCTAACCCTAACCCTAACCCTAACTCTTACCGTTTCCCTAACCCTAACCCTAACCCTAACGCTAACAGTAAACTTAACTCTAACCCTTACCGTTTCCCTAACACTAACCCTAAACCTAAACCTAAACCTAACTCTAACCCTAACCCTAAACGTAAGGCTAACCCTAACCCTAACCCTAACCCTAACCCTGACCCTCACCCTTACCCTTACCCTAACAATAACCCTAACCCTAACCCTAACCCTAAACCTAACCCTAAACCTAACCCTAACCCTAACCCTAACCCTAACCCTAAACCTTACCGTTTCGCTAACCCTAACCATAACCCTAAAGTAAGCCTAACGCTAACCCTAACCCTAACCCTTACCGTTTCCCTAACACTAACCCTAACCATAAACCTAACCATAACCCTAACCCTAACCCTAAAACTTACCCTAACCCTAACTCTTAAAATGTCCCTAACCCTAACCCTAACTCTAACCCTTACGGTTTCCCTAAACCTAATCCTAATCCTAACCCTAACCCTAACCCTAACTCTAACCCTTACCGTTTCCCTAACCCTAACCCTAACCCTAACCCAAACCCTAACCCTAAAGCTAACCCAAACCCTAACCCTAAACCTAACCCTAACATTAACCCTAACCCAAACCCTAAACCTTACCGTTTCCCTAACCCTACCCCTAACCCTAACCCTAACCCTAACCCTTACCGTTTCCATAACCCTAACCGTAACCCTAATGCTAACCCTAACACTAACCCTAACCCTAACCATTACCATTTCCCTAACACTAACCCTAACCCTAAACCTAACCATAACCCTAACCCTAACCCTAAACCTAACCCTAACCCTAACCCTAACTCTTAACATTTCCCTAACCCTAACCCTAACTCTAACCCTTACCGTTTCCCTAACCCTAAACCTAACCCTAACCCTAACCTTAACCCTAAACCTAACCCTTACCCATGCCCTAACCCTTACCATTGCCCTAACCCTAACCCTAGCCCTAACACTAACCCTAGCCCTAACCCTACCCCTAACCCTAACCCTAATGCTAACCCTAACCCTAATCCTTACCCTAACTCTAACCCTAACCTTAACCCTAAACCTAACCCTTACCCATGTCCTAACCCTTACCATTGCCCTAGCCCTAACCCTATCCCTAACCCTAACCCTAGCCCTAACCCTACCCCTAACCCCAACCCTAATGCTAACCCTAACCCTTACACTTAACCTTACCCTAACTGTAAACCTAACCCTAACCCTAACCCTAACCCTCACACTTACCCTGACCGTAAACCTAACCCCAACCCTAACCTAAACCTAACCATAACCCTAACCCTAACTCTTACCGTTTCCCTAACCCTAACCCTAACCCTAACGCTAAAACTAAACTTAACTCTAACCCTTACCGTTTCCCTAACACTAACCCTAACCCTAACACTAACACTAACTCTAACCCTAACCCTAACCCTAATGCTAACCCTAACCCTAACCCTAACCCTAACCCTCACCCTGACTCTCAGCCTCACCCTTACCCTTACCCTAACCCTAACCCTAACCCTAACCCTAAACCTAACCCTAACCCTAACTCTAACACTTACCATTTCCCTAACCCTAACCCTAACCCTTACCGTTTCCCTAACCCTAACCCTAACCTTAACCCAAACCTTTACCGTTTCCCTAACCATAACCCTAACCCTAATCTTAACACTAACCCTGAACCTAACCCTAACCCTAAACCTAACCCTACCCCTATTCCTAAACCTAACCCTTACCCTTTCCCTAACCCTAACCCAATCCCTAAGCCTAACCCTAACCGTAACGCTAACCCTAACCCTAAACCTAACCCTAATGCCAACCCTAACCCTAACACTTACCGTTTCCCTAACACTAACCCTAACCCTAAACCTAACCCTAACTCTAACCCTAATCCTAAACGTAAGGCTAACCCTAAACCTAACTCTAACCCTGACCCTCACCCTTACCCTTACCCTAACAATAAACCTAACCCTAACCCTAACCCTAACCCTAACGCTAACCCTAACGCTAACCCTAACCCTAACCCTTACCGTTTCCCTAACACTAACCCTAACCATAAACCTAACCATAACCCTAACCCTAACCCTAAACCTAACCCTAACCCTAACCCTAACTCTTAACATTTCCCTAACCCTAACCCTAACTCTAACCCTTACGGTTTCCCTAAATCTAATCCTAATCCTAACCCTAACCCTAACTCTAACCCTTACCGTTTCCCTAACCCTAACCCTAACCCTAACCCAAACCCTAACCCTAAAGCTAACCCAAACCCTAACCCTAAACGTAACCCTAACATTAACCCTAACCCTAACCCTAATCCTTACCCTAACCCTAACCCTAATCCTAACCCTAACCCTAACCCTAACCCTAAACGTAACCCTAATCCTAACCCTAACGCTAACCCTAACCCTAATGCTTAACGTTTCCCTAACCCTAAGCCTAACCCTAACCCTTACCGTTTCCCTAACCCTAACCCTACCCCTAATCCTCACAATTACCCTTTCCCTAACCCTAACCCTAACCCTAACTATAACCGTTACCGTTTCACAAACCCTAACCCTAAACCTACCCTAAACATAACCCTAACCCTAACTCTAACGCTAACCCTAAGCCTAATGCTTACCGTTTCCCTAACCCTAACCCTAACCCTAAACCTAACCCTTACCCTAACCCTAACCCTAACCCTAACCCTAACCTTAACGCTAACCCTAACCCTAACCCTTACCGTTTCCCTAACCCTAACCCTAACCCTAACGCTAACCCTAACCATAATCCTAACCCCAACCCTAACCTTAACCCTCACCGTTACCGTTTCCCTAACCTTAACCCTAACCCTAACCCTTACCGTTTCCCTAACAATAACCCTAACCCTAACCCTAAACCTAACCCTAACCCAAAGCCTAACGCTAACCCTAAGCCTAACGCTAACCCTAACCCTAACCCTAACGCTAACCCTACCCTAACCCTAACCCTAACACTAACCCTAACCCTAACCCTCACCCTTACCCTTACCCTAACCCTCACCCCAACCCTAACCGTTTTCCAACCGTAACCCTAACCCTAACACTAAACCTAACGCTAACCCTAACCCTAACCCTAACCTAACCCTACCCTAACCATAACCCTAACACTAACCCTAACCCTAACCCTCACCCTTACCCTTACCCTAACCCTAACCCTAACCCTAACCGTTTTCCAACCGTAACCCTAACCCTAACACTAAACCTAACCCTAACATAACCCTAACCCTAACCCTAAACCTATGCCTAACACTTACCATTACCCGAACCCTAACCCTAAACCAAACCCTAACCCGAACCCTAAACCTAACACTTACCGTTTCCCTAACCCTAAGCCTAACCCTAATCCTAACCCTAACACTTACAGTTTCCCTAACCCTAATCCTAACCCTAACCCTAACGCTAACCCTAACCCTAACCCTAAATGTAAAACTAACCCTAACCCTAACCCCAACCCTAACCCAAACCCTAACCCTAATCCTAACCCTAACTCTAACCCTAACTCTAACCCTAACACTAAACCTAACCCTAACCCTAACCCTAACACTTATCGTTTCCCTAACCCTAACCCTAACCCTAACCCTTACCGTTTCCCTAACCCTAATCCTAACCCTAACCCTAACCCTAACTCTAACCCTTACCGTTTCCCTGACCCTAACCCTAACCCTAAACGTAACCCTAACCCTAACCATAACCATAACGCTAACCCTAACCCTAATGCTTACCGTTTCCCTAACCCGA
>JANJXV010000025.1:27118609-27123609 GCA_024803745.1 Megascapheus bottae
TAACCCTAAACCTAACCCTACCCCTATCCCTAACCCTAACCCTAACTGCAACGCTAACCCTAACCCTAACCCTAACGCTAACCCTAACCCTAACCCTTACCGTTTCCCTAACACTAACCCTAACCCTAAACCTAACCCTAACTCTAACCCTCACCCTAACCGTAACGCTAACCCAAACCCTAACTCTAACCCTGACCCTCACCCTTACCCTCCCCCTTACCCTAACCCTAACCCTAACCCTAACCGTAACCCTAAACCTAACCCTAACCCTAACCCTAACGCTAATGCTAACCCTAACCCTAACCCTTACCGTTTCCCTAACACTAAACCTACCCTAAACCTAACCTACCCTAACCTAAACCTAACCCTAACCCTAAACCTAACCCTAATCATAACCCTAACTCTTAACATTTCCCTAACCCTAACCCTAACTCTAACCCTTACCGTTTCCCTAACCCTAACCCTAACCCAAACCCGAACCCTACCCTTAACCCAAACCCTAACCCTAACCCTAACACTAACCCTAACCCTAACCCTAACCCTTACCCTTTCCCTAACCCTAACTCTAACCCTAACCCTCAACGTTTCCCTAACCCTAATCCTAACCCTAACCCTAACCCAAACCCTAACCCTACACCTAACCCAAACCCTAACCCTAACCCTAACCCTAACCCAAACCCTAACCCTATCCCTAACCCATACCCTAACCCTAACTCTAACCCTAACCCTCAACGTTTCCCTAACCCTAATCCTAACCCTAACCCTAACCCAAACCCTAACCCTACCCCTAACCCAAACCATAACCCTAACCCTAACCTTAACCCAAACCCTAACCCTACCCCTAACCCAAACCATAACCCTAACCCTAACCCTAACCCAAACCCTAACCCTACCCCTAACCTATACCCTAACCCTAACCCTAACCCTTACCTTTTCCCTAACCCTAACCCTAAACCTAACCCTAAACGTAACCCTAACCCTAACCCTAACGCTAACGCTAACCCTGCTTACCGTTTCCCTAACCTTAACCCTAACCCTAAACGTAACCCTAACCCTAACCATAACGCTAACGCTAACCCTAATGCTTACCCTTTCCCTAACCCTAACCCTAACCCTAACCCTAACCTAACCCTAACCCTTACCATTTCCCTAAACCAAACCGTAATCCTAACACTAACCCTAACCCTAACCTAACCCTAACTCTTACCGTTTCCCTAAACCAAACCGTAATCCTAACACTAACCCTAACCCTAACCCTAACCCTAACGCTAACCCTAACCCTAACCCTTACCGTTTCCCTAACACTAACGCTAACCCTAAACCTAACCCTAACTCTAACCCTCACCCTAACCGTAACGCTAACCCAAACCCTAACTCTAACCCTGACCCTCACCCTTACCCTCCCCCTAACCCTAACCCTAACCCTAACCCTAACCGTAACCCTAAACCTAACCCTAACCCTAACCCTAACCCTAACCCTAACCCTAATGCTAACCCTAACCCTAACCCTTACCGTTTCCCTAACACTAACCCTACCCTAAACCTAACCTACCCTAACCTAAACCTAACCCTAACCCTAAACCTAACCCTAATCATAACCCTAACTCTTAACATTTCCCTAACCCTAACCCTAACTCTAACCCTTACCGTTTCCCTAACCCTAACCCTAACCCAAACCCTAACCCTACCCCTAACCCAAACCCTAACCCTAACCCTAACACTAACCCTAACCCTAACCCTAACCCTAACCCTTACCCTTTCCCTAACCCTAACTCTAACCCTAACCCTCAACGTTTCCCTAACCCTAATCCTAACCCTAACCCTAACCCAAACCCTAACCCTAACCCTAACCCTAACCCTAACACAAACCCTAACCCTACCCCTAACCCATACCCTAACCCTAACTCTAACCTTAACCCTCAACGTTTCCCTAACCCTAATCCTAACCCTAACCCTAACCCAAACCCTAACCCTACCCCTAACCCAAACCCTAACCCTAACCCTAACCCTAACCCAAACCCTAACCCTACACCTACCCCAAACCCTAACCCTAACCCTAACCCTAACCCAAAACCTAACCCTACCCCTAACCCAAACCCTAACCATAACCCTAACCCTTACCCTTTCCCTAACCCTAACTCTAACCCTAACCCTCAACGTTTCCCTAACCCTAATCCTAACCCTAACCCTAACCCTAACCCTAAACGTAACCCTAACCCTAACCCTAACGCTAACGCTAACCCTGCTTACCGTTTCCCTAACCTTAACCCTAACCCTAAACGTAACCCTAACCCTAACCGTAACGCTAACGCTAACCCTAATGCTTACCCTTTCCCTAACCCTAACCCTAACCCTAACCCTAACCTAACCCTAACACTTACCGTTTCCCTAAACCGAACACTAATCCTAACGCTAACCCTAACCCTAACCCTAACCCGTACCGTTTCCCTAACCCTAACCCTAACCCTTTCCCTAACCCTAATCCTAACCCTAACTCTAACCCTAACCCTAAATCGAACCTTAACCCTAACCCTTACCGTTTCCCTAACCCTAACCCTAACCCTAACGCTAACCCTAACCCTAACCCTTACCGTTTCCCTAACACTAACCCTAACCCTAACCCTAACACTCACACTTACCCTTACCCTAAACTAAATCCCTACCCTAACCCTAAACCTAACCCTAACCCTAACCCTAATCCTAACCCTAACGCTAACCCTAACATTAACGCTAACCCTAACCCTAACCCTAACCCTAACCCTCACCCTGACTCTCAGCCTCACCCTTACCCTTACCCTAACACCAACCCTAACCCAAACCCTAAACCTAACACGAACCCTAACCCTAACCCTTACCGTTTCCCTAACCCTAACCCCAACCCTAACCCGAGCCCTAACCCTAACCCTAACACTAACACTCACCCTAACCTTTACCGTTTCCCTAACCATAACCCTAACACTAACCTTAATGCTAACCCTAACCCTAACCCTAAACCTAACCCTACTCCTATCCCTAATCCTAACCCTAACCGTAACGCTAACCATAACCCTAACCCTAACCCTAACGCTAACCCTAACCCTAACCCTTACCGTTTCCCTAACACTAACCCTAACCCTAAACCTAACCCTAAGTGTAACCCTAACCCTAACCGTAACGCAAACCCAAACCCTAACTCTAACCCTGACCCTCACCCTTACCCTTCCCCTAACCCTAACCCAAACCCTAACCCTAACCGTAACCCTAAACCTAACCCTAACCCTAACCCTAACCCTAATGCTAACCCTAACCCTAACCCTTACCGTTTCCCTATCACTAACCCTACCCTAAACCTAACCTACCCTAACCTAAACCTAACCCTAACCCTAAACCTAACCCTAATCATAACCCGAACTCTTAACATTTCCCTAACCCTAACCCTAACCCTAACCCTTACCGTTTCCCTAACACTACCCCTAACCCTAAACCTAACCCTAACTTTAACCCTAACCCTAACCGTAACGCTAACCCAAACCCTAACTGTAACCCTGACCCTCACCCTTACCCTTCCCCTAACCCTAACCCTAACCCTAACCCTAACCGTAACCCTAAACCTAACCCTAACCCTAACCCTAACCCTAATGCTAACCCTAACCCTAACCCTTATCGTTTCCCTAACACTAACCCTACCCTAAACCTAACCTACCCTAACCTAAACCTAACCCTAACCCTAAACCTAACCCTAATCATAACCCTAACTCTTAACATTTCCCTAACCCTAACCCTAACTCTAACCCTTACCGTTTAACTAACCCTAACCATAACCCTAACTCAAACCCTAACCCTACCCCTAACCCAAACCCTAACCCTAACCCTAACACTAACCCTAACCCTAACCCTAACCCTTACCCTTTCCCTAACCCTAACTCTAACCCTAACCCTCAACGTTTCCCTAACCCTAATCCTAACCCTAACCCTAACCCAAACCATAACCCTAAACCTAACCCTAACCCAAACCCTAATCCTACCCCTAACCCAAACCCTAACCCTAACCCTAACCCTAACACAAACCCTAACCCTACACCTAACCCATACCCTAACCCTAACCCTAACCCTTACCGTTTCCCTAACCTTAACCCTAACCCTAACCCTAAACGTAACCCTAACCCTAACCCTAACGCAAACGCTAACCCTGCTTACCGTTTCCCTAACCCTAACCCTAACCCTGACCCTAACTCTTAACATTTCCCTAACCCTAACAGTAACTCTAACCCTAACCCTTACCGTTTCCCTAACCCTAACCCTAACCCTAACCCTAACCCTTACCATTGCCCTAACCCTAACCCTAGCCCTAACCCTAACCCTAGCCCTAACCCTAACCCTAACCCCAACCCTAATGCTAACCCTAACCCTAACACTTAACCTTACCCTAACCGTAAACCTAACCCTAACCCTAACCCTAACGCTAACCCTTACCCTTTCCCTAACCCTAACCCTAAGCCTAACCCTAAACCAAACCCTAACGCTAACCCTAACCCTAACCCTAACCCTAACCCTAACCCTTACCATTGCCCTAACCCTAACACTAGCCCTAACCCTAACCCTAGCCCTAACCCTAACCCTAAACCTAACCCTCACCCTAACCTTTACCGTTTCCCTAACCATAACCCTAACCCTAACCTTAACGCTAACCCTAACCCTAACCCTAACCCTAAACCTAACCCTACCCCTATCCCTAACCCTAACCCTAACTGTAACACTAACCCTAACCCTAACCCTAATGCTAACCCTAACCCTAACCCTTACCGTTTCCCTATCACTAACCCTAACCCTAAACCTAACCCTAACTCTAACCCTCACCCTAACCATAACACTAACCCAAACCCTAACTCTAACCCTGACCCTCACCCTTACCCTCCCCCTAACCCTAACCCTAACCCTAACCCTAACCGTAACCCTAAACCTAACCCTACCCCTAACCCTAACCCTAATGCTAACCCTAACCCTAACCCTTACCGTTTCCC